>PVKM010005001.1:0-49597 GCA_004027735.1 Carollia perspicillata
GAGAGAACAATAATTCAGCCAATAGCTCTTATCTATGAGAAACCAGCAGAGTAGAACAACATCTTTAAAGCTCTGAAAGAAAAAAGAAAATTGCCAGTGGCAGAATTCTCTATTCTTCAACAAAGAAGGAGAAATAAAGGCATTCTCAGATGAAAGAAAACAGAGAATTTAGTGCAAGCAGATTTATGCTACAAGGAACTAATGCAGTTGGCTCTTGAGGCTGAAGAGAAATGATAAGAAATGGGAACACACTCACTGTTAAGAACGAAGAGCATCGGAAGTGGTAACTGCATAAGCGGAAAAGACTTGTTTTTGCTTTTCATCCTATTTTCTTCACAATCAATTTGACTGTTTAAAGCAAAATATATCCTCTTGAGTGATTTGTAACATACCTCGCTGTAGTATATGTAACAACTATAGGATAAAAAATTGGGAGAAGTCAAAATGGACTTATGCAGTTGCAAGTTTTCTACATTTTATATGAAGCCATAATGCATAAATATAAGTGCACTATGACAAGTTTTATATAACATGTCAACTATCTATCTATCCCTAATCTATCACATATATATGTGAGTGTGTGTGTATATATATATTCGGAATCCTTTCAGCATCCACCAACATAAATAATGCAAAACAAAGTGCAGCTAAAAAGCCAAAAAAAAAATGTAATTCTAAAAAATACCTAAGGAGAATCAGGAAAGGAAAAGAGGAGAACAACATATGGAAAGGACCAATAAAAAATAAATAATAAAATGGCAGAACCAATCACAAGCACATCAATAAATACACTAATGGTCTAAACATTCCAATTAAAAATATAGTTTCAATGGACAAAGAAAAAAACATGACCCAAATATACAGGAGTTGGCAAGAGTAGGTTTACAGTTGTGAATATGCAAAATGCAGTTTATTCTTGTATTACTATTTATTAAATATTGTATCACTTATTTGTATTACAATTGTAAACCTACTTTTGTCCACCCTTGTATTCTCTCTATAAAAGGAATACTTTAAGTATAAAAACAAAAATAGACTGAAAGTAAATGACTAAAAAAGTTTTACCATGAAAACAAAATATAAGGCCAATAAAGCAAATAAACTGTATTTTATAAAATAACAATAAACTATAAGAAAAATTTTAAACTTTTTTTATAATAGCATAAGAATACTTACGGATAAATTTATTAAAATATGGGTAAAACTTCTATGCTGAAAACTACAAATTCTTGCTGAGAGGAAAAAAATAAACTTAAATAAGTGGAGAAATACACATTCCAATGGATGAGAAGATTCGATACTGTGTGAAGATGACAGTTGTCCCTGAACCAATCTGTGCACTCACTGTAATGCCAATCAAAATCCCGATAAGCTTGCTTGAAGAAATTGATAGTATGCTTCTGAAATTTACAAGAAGAAGCAGAGACATTGAGTAGCAATAATATTTTTGAAGATAAAAAGCAAAGTTGGAGGACTTAAACTATGAAATTTCAAAATTTACTACAAAGCTGTAGTATTGAAGTCAAAAGGCATAGAGTGGTACGATTAGGCCAGGGGGACAGCATCCAGAAATAGTGCAACACATATAATCAATTAATTTTCAACAAAGGTGTTTCAATGCAAGAATGTTCTTTAAACAAAATGTGCTGAAACAATTGTGTATCTCTATGGCTTAAAAAAATTAACCCTAAAGTTTTTCTGACTCTAAGCAAAAATAAACTCAAAAAGGACCATAAATCTTAATATAAGAGTGCTAAAACTCATAGTGAAGGCATTGGAAAAAATGTGTGTGATATTGAGTTAATCAAAGATTTCTTAAATAGCACATAGAAAGCACTGATTATAAAAGACAACAATGATAAAATGGATTTGCACATAAATTATGTCTATAAAATATAATAAATTAAAGTACTGCAGGAAGAAAAGGAGAAATAAGAAGCAGTGAAGAGTCAAAACTTGGCTAGTACCCAGTTCTCCTGGACTGTCTGGGTTACCCTGTTGTTTGTTAGTGGGTTAATTCTTTAAATCACTAAACAAAGGTTTACTGTATTGTACACTTATCTGTGCCAGGAATGTGTTGGTTGCCTGCCGAGAAGGAGTTCAAAGTCCAGTGCAGACACAGAGTAGTAAGCAAATTCCGATGCGTACCAGGGGCAAAGGGAAGTACAGTGCGAGATGGGAGTGAGCCCCAGAGCAATATCTGAAAGCGATTAAGGGACCAGGAAGGAGACTGGAACAGGCAAGACTGCTTGAGAGAGACCAGGCTCCCCAAGCGAGCCAGGTGATATAACGGGGAGGAGGATCCCACTGGGGCAGGCCATGCAGAGACGTGGCATCATGACAGATGGGCCTTTTCTGGAACTGTCTGTAATTTTGTTCAATAGGCAGATCCAGTTCCCCCGGTGAACGAACGAGAAATGAAGACAGAAAAATTAAACAGAGGTTGACTCATAAAAGGTCCTCTATGCTTGGGTAAGGTCTTTGAACTTTATCCTAAGGCAAAGGCAGGACGTTCAAGGATTTTAAGCTCCTTAAGCAAAGAACTTGAACATATTTGTGTTTTGAAAAGGCCATGACAGCAGGATTAGTGAGAAATGAAGAGGGAAGCTGCTGTTGTAATTATACTGGTAAAACATAATGAGTGCCTAAAGTAAGACAGCTGCAGTGAAGATGAGAGGCAGACGGAGAGGACTGAGTTGGCATACCCACCCGCCTCCTGATTAGTCAGAATGAGATTTCTTTTTCTTATTCCTTTGCTGGTGTTAAGAGAAGAAAGTATAAAGCACTGATGGGTCCGGGGCTTAGATCTGAGTAGCCGGTGGTGGTGCTGACTGAGATGAAGATGCGGGGCGAGCAGCGCTATGTAATACTCCCTTCTTACACTGGGTAGACCCTCGGGTGTGTGCACACCGGATACTGCCAACTGGATGGTGCTCCACGGTTGCCCAAATTGTCCTTTCACATTAATTTTATTGTTTTGCAACAGGAGCAGACTACACTTTTGTCTAGTTCTTTGATGACACCACTATCCACCCATTAATAACCTCTGATATGAATTTGTTAATTCAGGCCACTGGCCAGATGAAATTTATTGATTCTCCAACTGAAGCCATTTTATTGACCAAATGAATTAAATTCGTTCAGACTTTTTTTAAGAACAGGAAGTATGCATGCACAAAAATCTCTGTCCCTTTTTTCTTTTCTCTCTTCCTTTTTCTCTTTCTCCTCTTTTTCTTTTCCCCACTTTCCTTCCTCCTTGTCTTCATTCTTCTCCATTTCTCCTTATCTTCCCCCCCTCCCCCTCTCTCTCTCCCTCTCACTGTCTCTAGCTGTCTCCCTCTCATTCCTTCTTTCTTTGTTAATCTGGGGAACATTTTTCAGTTAAATTGTTTCCAGTGATTGGTTCTAGCACAAACATTATCAACTCTAAAATCTGGAGCCACATAGACATATGACATTGAGGCTGACATTTCCATGGAAAGCTGCATTAAATATCTTCTTCTTACTACCTCTAGCTCTTCCCATGACCCATGGTTTAACTTCTGCAGGATGGATTACATTCTCTCCCCCAGCTGGTTACAGATACCATCTCATGGAAAGAAGTCTAAAAATAATTGTCAGCTTATTCAGAGTGGCAGTATCCGGGTGAGAGGGAAGATACTGAATGAAGTGAGAGTGGACACAGGAGATGAGAGAGGGCACGTGTTTCTACTTATAAGCAAGGGCTTTCAAACTGTGCCAAGCAGATCTGCTGGTGGCCCAATGGAGAGTAAGCACATGAACACAAATCACCACATTTGACTATGATAAAATATGTTGGCTGAAGCAATGAAACAATCTTAAAGTCACCTTTTGGGGGACTTTCAATCATTGTTCCATTGCAATCAGCACATGATATACAGGGCCGATGAAAAGGGTAATGTACTGGGAAACCAGCCATGAACTCAAATTATGACTTTTCTTCATTAACTTGTTATAAGAATTTAAAAGACCTTTAAATTCATCTGGCCTTCTATGTTCTGACCCATCAAAAAATAAAACAATAATTGCTACCACATAAGATTTTATTAGAATATACTGAAATAGCCTTCGTGGAAAATTCCCCAATATAAATGTATTTCATTATTACCATTTATAATATAATATTTATTGAAAAACAATTTTCAGAATCAGAGAGTTTTTAATTATAAAAGCAAGGAGCAAGAAAAATTAACTTGTGTCAAACAGTTTCTGTATAAATGCTGGTTTCCTCATAAAACTTTACATAAAATAACAAGCATATTAGTCCTTAGTGGAGACCATGACTATTACAACAATATCTTCCTGCACAGAAAATTTTTGATTTGCCTCTTGTGGAATAATCATCGCACAGAATAGTTAATGGAATAACAGCCAGAACTATGAAAGTAAATTTTAGTTTTATAAAGTATCACAGATGTCATTTCTTGCACTAGAAGAAACTCCATGGCAGATATAATGGTATTAGACCTTTGCTGGGATAGAATTATATCAAGCATCTTAAAATTTTTGCTTTTTTAAAAATTTGGCTTTATTTTTATACCACGTATTCAATTGCTGAAAGCCATATTACCTAATTTTGTTTCAGCTTCTATAACTCATGATAAATATTATTGTGCATATGCAAATTTATGTAAACCAAGATACAGAAGGTGATAGGAAATTCAGACCTTTTTTATACTTTCAGTGGAGCTTTTGGTACATTCTGTTAGTAGATTTGGACAACTTTTAAGTTGCAGGGTTTGATAACATGGGCTATTAAAATAAACAAACCAAAAACCTCTGAATAAATGCAGGACATCCTTGAGTATTGCCTCTGGGCAGGCAAATCTGGTTTGCTGGGAATAATGACTTCATCAGTGGTAAGTGAACCATTATCTGCAGTCCATATAACTAGACTCTGTATATAATTGCCCTTAAATATTAATGGGGTAAATATTACATTTCCTTCTAATAATAATGACTAAATCTCAAACATATTAGTAATAAATAGCCAGGGTTTAATTTTTTTTAATTTCATATGCAGAGGTATAGGTTATATTTTCCACAAGACATACTAACCTACTTAACATTCAACTGTCTAGAGAGATTTAGTGTCCAACTTGGCAATTAAAACACAGCCCCGTAAGCACACACGCAAAGAAGTCCTGCAGCTGTTGCCCTTTATCAGCTAGTCAGGAGCAGAGACCCTTAGCTGCAGACCACGTTGCTGGATTTAATTAAACTTCCTGCAGGACACACCACAGAGCGTGATCTTTACTTTGAAGAGCTCAGAGGCAGGGGAACCCTTTGTTCATCCACTCCGTAGAGCCTGCCATCCATGCACTAACCAGCAGTTCTCATTTAGTCATAGTAGGATGATTACTGTTATGTTAGGTACAAAAGAGCCTATTTTGCTACATTTAGTGTTCTGAGTAAACAGTTTCATCATCATAAAAAAGACATATGGACAAAGCCTGGAAAAAAGAACGCGGGAAAAGAAAAAGCAGTTGGTGTTGGAGTATTGGAATTGAGAGTGAATTTCCTTTCTATATTTCTTACTATTGTTTTTAATGTTTTTTGTACTTTTAAGTAGAGATAGAGATAGAGATAGAGATAGTGTACTTTTAAGTAAGATAGAGTAACAAATGCTTATTAACCTAGAATACACTCATGGAGAATTTTTAGTTATGTGAGCATAAACTACACTTATTTAATTCTGTACCAACCGTGAAGAGGTGTTGCCCCAAATTATACATAAAAAAGAAGTTGTGTATGGGAGTACATGGTTTGCCTAATCTGAGAACAAGTTGCTTTTAAGCATTACCTTCCTCTAGTTCTATAAAAACCTCATGGTCCTAAGGAGCACACAATCTAAATGGTTTACCACAACAGATTTGTCAGAACTGAAGGCAACAGTTAGGGTTTGTTTTTTTTTAATGTATTTTAATTGTTGTTCAAGTACAGTTTTCTGTCTTTTCCTCCCATCCCAGCCCACCCCCAATGCTCCCCGCCTCCACCCCATTTTCTACCCGCCCTGGTTTTTGTCCATGTGTCCTTTATACTTGTTCCTATAAACCCTTCCCCTTTTCCCCTGAAATTCCCTCCCCTCTTCCTCTGGTCACTGTCAGCCTGGTATCTATTTCAGTGTCTTTGGTTATATTTTGCTCAATGTTCATAGCAGCACAATTTACAACAGCCAAGTACTGGAAGCAACCTAGGTGCCCATCAGTAAATGAATGGATCACAAAACTATGGTACATGTACACAATGGAATTCTATGCAGCAGAAAGAAAGAAGGAGCTCCTACCCTTTGCAACAGCATGGATGGAACTGGAAAGCATTATGCTGAGTGAAATAAGCCAGGCGGCGAAAGACAAATACCATATGATCTCACCTTTGACAGGAACCTACACAACAAAACAAACAGGCAAAATATCACCAAAGACACTGAAATAGAGAACAGGCTGACAGCGAACAGTTACAATTTAATCCTGAGATCACATTATTCTAAGTACTCGAAAATCACATACTTCATGTTCCTCAAAAATCTTCTGTCACTGAGGATTGTTTTAGTGTCCCAGTAACTCGTGTTCCCAGTTCTGGGTTCTCACTCCGTCCTCCGCTCCTACTGCCCCTCAATCTAGCGTTGCTGGATCGGTTTTCCCAAAGTCTTGCTTCCTCCTGCCGCTCTCCAGTGACGGCTCCCCAGTGCCTAACGAACACTGTTGATTTTCTGTTCCCCAACGCTTTCTGTAATTTGCCCTCACACAGACTATACAACTTTCTCTTTTAAATCACCAACAAGCAACTTTAGTTTCTCCCACTTAAAAACCCTTCTTATTCCTTTCAACTTATCTAAATCTTACCTTGTCTTCTAACTTAATTTCTTATCATCCAGTGCAAGTCTTCTTTGATAATCATAGCCCAACTTGGTAGTTCTTATTTCTCCATTCCCTTGAAAATTTATTACATATACTTCTATTACTATATAAGCACAAGTAATCTTGGAGTATTTTTAAATACTTAACATATATTTACATATTATTTTTATCACATCAATGTCCCTTGGAACAGCTTCTTTGTCATATTTATTCTGTACCTGTCTAGCACCTATGATGTGCCCAGGAACTGTTAAATTATAATAAGAGAGTAGACACTCAGTGAATGCTTGTTAAATGAGTGAACGGAGAGAATATTGCGTTCAGACAGGAAGCAAGATTCTGGTTCCAACTTGGCTCTTTGTTAACCAGAGTGATACTAGCCACATAGGTTAATATTTTCAGCCCTCCATTTTCTCATGTATGGCAAGAGCCAGATAAAAAAGACGATCCTTCGGTTCAGGTATATCCTACTTTCTGTAAATATTTATTTCACTCTATCACCAAGCCTCCTCGTCGTCCCATAAGAATACTTGTCCGTGGTGATGTAAGAATTTCCTTTCCGCCCTGGCTGGTATAGTTCAGTGGATTGGGCGTGGACCTGTGAACCAAACAACCGCGGTTCGATTCCTAGTAGGGGCACATGCCTGAGTTGCAGGCCAGTTCCCAGCGGGGGACACACAAGAGGCAACCATACATTGATATTTCTCTCCTTCTCTCTTTCCCTTCCCCTCTAAAGATAAATAAATAAAATCTTAAAAAAAAAAAGAATTTCCTTTCCACAATCCCTCATCCATCATTCACAGGGGGAATTTGTTGAGACGATTTGCTGTTACTCTCTTTCCCTTAGTTGCAACTTTTGTCCTAAATCTGAGATTTATTGGAAGGTGGAAACACACAAAAGCTACAGCAAACTTGGGAAACAGGCATGAAGAGACTGACTACAGGGACTCTGCCAGCTTGGCTGTGTGGCCAAGGCGCCAGGCAGGCCGAGGCAGAGCTAGAGCTCAGAGCTGGAGGGAAAGTTCATTAAACATGTGTAGAAACATTAAGCCTGAGGGGAGGACAAAGTTGAATCCTTGTGTGCAGGAGGCCAGAGATCAGACTTCATGCTATGTGGCTGCTCTGAGAGCCCTAGAGGTCAAGATCCACTGTGGCAGAGTTGGGGGTGTGGTCCTGGGGTGGGATGGGGGTGGTGGGGTTGTGTGGGAGGAGGTGTTTTGAGATCCAGAGATCCCAGCTACCCTGACTCATGCACACCTGGAAGAATAAAGTCGGAGGGCCTGGGCGAGTCAGGACTCGGGCAAGCTGGTCTAAGGAGCCCGGGAAGAATGGAGCTCAGCGTGGGAATTGAGGAACAGCACTGAAGCACCCAGGAGAGCAGCTCAAGCAAGTGTGGTCCAGTTGACTCTGTTGAGGCCTGTGGGCCACAGTCTTGGGCCTGACATCATGCCAGGGAGTGCCCAGCAGGATTCTGCTGGTGCTGGGGAAGGCAATGCTCTCCACAACCCAGGGAGCTTTACAAGTTTTAGAGTGTTGGAGGGCACAGTTTCCCCCAAAGTCCTTACAGAGCTGTTGGCTGATGACAGTTCCAAAAAAGATGAAGCGTGGGCAGGGTGTGCCAGGGACATGCAGTGTGCAGCCCTCATTATTGCAAGAGCTCCCTGCACCGTGTTCCGGGTCAGCATTCCTCAACAGGCAAGACATCTTGGGTTATGACGGGCTCACCATCTAGGTCCTTGGGCAGCACACAGATTAATTGGGATCAAGTGCTCAGACACCCAAGGGTGCCCCGCAGCCTTCCTCTTGCGGTGCGTCTTGCTTGCTTCCTGTGGAAAACTCCACAATGGAAGAAATGGAGACTATGAGGGGGTGGAGAATATGGCATTGATCCCAAATTTCTTGCTTAAGGAAGCTCTTAGCAAGTACCCATCTGCCTTCAGGGAAGAAAACATACTTCACTTCAGTCTTTCATTTTCAGTGTTCCTGACCAAATGCTGTCGTCAGCAATCTGTGCCCCACTGCCTCCCTCGGCAACAGCATTTTCTCATGGGCTCACTTTCAAATGTTCTCTCCCAAATAATCCACTGATGGTGACAAAGAACCCACCGCATGTTATTTCCTTAGTGAGTAATTATGATATTTCTTCTCTGAGTCAGGTAAAGGAGCTTGCCATGGTTAACCAACAAGTAATTCTTGGATACCTAACAATATTCTAAGCACTTAATCATACTTAAAATTGACTGTTAATGAAGCTTATAAACCATTTTGCAGCTCTGAAAGTGAATTTCTCTGCAGGCTTACAGAGTATTAAGCCATTTAGATTTTACCAAACAAGAATTATTCATGCATTAATTCCTGGGAAAAGGGATTTAGAAACCAGGTTAATGCTTAGTTGTCCTTTGCTGAGTTTAACAATTACTTCATCTGGGAAGCCCTGAGCTCAAACATTCTTCTAGTTATTCCCAAACTTAGTGATCATTAGTGTCCTACTTTTAAAACTACTATTTTTAAAAGATGAAAATGCAAATCAAAGGCCTTAAGGAATACCTTTGCTTTAATGTTGGCATTCCTGGTAAATGGATTGTGCTTTTCTCAAAAATCATCAAACCATAGAAAAATGAATTTAATAAAATAGTATATTTTATTTTGTTTTTTTTAAAGGACTTTTCAAATAAATCGCCTTTTCACATGTTTTTAAAAGAAAGGACTGAATGATAGAACATATTTAACAAATATAACCACATATTAAATACCTTTAATTTGATAGCATGTGAAAGTTAAATGAATAAAAGGGGAGCAAAGAGAAAGAACAGTGGAGAATATAAATGTTATTGACCCTCTTCCAAGATGTGACTCATACGGCTTTTTAAGAATACATATATTTTAAAGTGGTAAAAGTCTTTCCCTTGATTCCAGTTAGATGATTTATCTTGCACTTTAATGGTTAAACTTGTTTAGGCAATTATTCTCTTAGTTTAAATATAACCTAATGGCTGACTTTGCATTCACCTGCTGTGCTACACCCCTAGTTAACATATCAGTATTCCAGAAAGTGTTTTGGATATGTGGGACTCTGTCTATCTTACCTTTCATACCTGCAATTTGGAACTTTGGTTTCAACTTTAAACAAAAATTTCCTTTGAGAATTTCTGAATTTTCCCCTTTTTTTTTTTTGCAATGAAAACGAGTTGTCTACCTTTTCCAAGGAGAAACAAGGATAAAAGCAGTAGTTCATCTTTTGGTCTCAGGCTACCTTTAAGCTTCTAAAAATCACTGAGAAACTCAAAGAGCTTGTGTTTACTATGGATTTTAACTGTGGATTTTGTACATTATGTCAACTGTTATTTACTGTATTAGATATTAAACGTGAAAACATTTGTAAAATATTTATTAACGTATTTAAAATTATAGTAAACTAATTACCTGTTAAAAATAACATAGTCTCTGAAAAGTAACATTTTTTGTAAAGGAAATAATTATGGAGTAGCATAGTTTTATTTTATATATTTGCAGATTTCTTTAATTCTGGTTTAGCAGAAAATAGCTGAATTTTCATCTCTGCATCTGCATTCAATTTGTTGCATTGTGTTGTTTTGGTTGAAGTATATCAAAAAAATCCTAACTTATACAGACATATATTTTTAGAAAAGGGAAGAATATTTGAATAGCCTTTTAAGGTAATTATAGATATGCTTCTTTTATACTATACCAAAACTCAACTAGCAGTAGTTTCCTAAAGACTAGTTGCAACACAAATTTTAAAATAATATCAGTGAACCCAAGGATGTTCACCCAAGGGTGAAAATTGTATAATTGGCTATCTTAAAGTTCACTTGTCTAAAAAATGTATTGATCTATCTTGCACTTTAAATGAATATTTTACTCATGGCTTTGTAATGTTAAATACTGGTCATCAGAAGATTTGTTTCAATAAGATATGTAGATCTTGTAAGTATCGACACATGCCATTACACCGTATCAAAAAAATTACATCTGTTGATAGTATCGCCAACTTCATTAGAACAAACAAATGTGTTTAAGTTTTGGAAAGCTGTCAAACTCAAAAGCAGCTACAGATTTTTCTAAAATTCTGATTCTTTACTTGAAATTTTAAATTTTATCATTCACAACACACAGTGCCAGGTCTTTTTTTGAAATGACAGACACACTTTGTTTATTTTCAAGAAGATATCTATCAAATACAAAAGTCTGAAGAACCACAGGTGTCTGTCAGTTGTTCTTTTAAGTGAAAATAGGGTGCCATTTAAAAAGTGGCTAATTCAGCTCACGGCTCATCTCACAAGGGATGCTCCTCGGACACTCACATGTACGTGGGCAGCATGGGCGATGTCTGTATGCTGCCCCACACAGAACATTGTTCGCAAAGGTCGAGACTTAACAAAATAGATCATGTTAATTGCTTCGCCTAGGACATTCTCAAATAAAATTAGCTTTTTTTTTTTCTGTTTTACATGTGAGTGGAAGGCAATGCGTAGATGATGCAATGACTCCTTGTGGAGTTGGTTGCCACAGCAAAGCATTGCCCACCATTGCCTTTGCACCAACACCTGCAAATGCCAAACAGAGAAAAAAGAAAATCTTAATACATGAAAATAAATTTGACCTCATGGACCTTCTGATAGAATATTGGTGACTTTCCAGGCTCTGTGGGCCATACTTTGAGAACTGCTGCTTTTTACTACAGGGAAATAAAAATTAAGAAGGAGAAGAAATAAAAAGTGGAAAATATGAAAATATTGAGAACCCTTGAAATGTCTTTCTTCCTGGATATTTCTGCATATACTTGAAATTCCTTTCTTTCCAGGTATTTTATTAATTCATTCATGCAGCAGACATTAACTGAGCACTTTCTGTGTCCTGGCTCTGAGCTATGTGTTTGGAACACAGAGATAAATCAGATAAATGGGAGTTCTCTGACTGTAAGCAACTTACAGTTTCAAAGGGGAAAAGAAGGTTAGGCATGCACCCTGGTCCAATTATCTGTGGGTAAGAGGCGGTATGAAGCAAAACATGGCCACCTGTGCCTAAGGAACTTCCTACCATAACTTCCCCTGTGGGTGCTGTGGACTTTGCTTGCTGAAGAGGACTATAGGCATGGCAGCCATGCTAAGATCTAGGGTGCCTTGTGGACTGGTCATTTTAACAAAGGGAGACTTCAGGGGACTTAGGAGAAAGGACAAGGCAGCTCTCCACCTCCTCTTCGGGGAATCATTTCTCTTTTAATGCTTGCTTTCTTATCATTCTTCCTTCATTCCACTCCATCCTCGTCCTGGTGTTCAGTGCCCTGAACACATTCCAGATGCCAGTCACCCCATACCCACCATCCTAATTTCACTTCACAGCAAACCTCTTCCCTCTCTGATTTATTTGCCCAGAATCCTGCTTTCTCTGATGATAGCTAATGAATGACTCACCAATCCATGAAAGTGTTAGCAGCAAGAACTCATAGGAGAATGAGCTTCCCTTGCCCTCTACATAGCGGATCTTTCTGTACTTGATGGCAGGCCAGTGTGCAAGTTGAGGACAGAGGAATGTTGAATGGGGGTATGGTGCTGGGCGGTGAGAAGGAGAGCGTCAGGTAACACCACACAAACAGCCCCTCGGCCTCCTAGGTCTTATAGTAGGCCCAGCTTGGGCCCAGTGGCACCTAAGAAAGAGTTAGCAAAAGACTATACCATTATTAGTGTTATTATACCTGAAGCAACTAAAAAACAAGTATGTTTTCATGGTCCAGTATAACCCTTAAGTCAATTACTGACTTGTGCCTGTATATGATTACGTATATAAAACAATCCAATGGGATCTCACTGTCAGATCCATTATTTTCTCCTCTTGCTTGTTATAAATCACATGTAATTAAGGTAAAGAATTGCTTCATGGTCCTAACATTTAATAGAAGCATTCAATCACCATTGTCTCCAAGATGTAAAGTTCCAGTAAGCAGAGTAAGGGTTCATCCTTTGCATCATTTGAAGAGTTTGAGAGTGGCCGCGGGGGAATAACTATGTATGTGACAAAGGGGGCTGTCGTGCTATCACACCCAGCAGTTAGCAGGTTTTCTTCAGCCTCCCACTGTCTCTGTGCCTTTCAGAGACACTCGAAAGCAATGGAACACGTTTCACACAATGAACAAAGCTTTCAGCACAGCCTTGTGCTCTTTGTGAGGAGATTATAGAGTCCCTCTCTAAGCATTATACACTTTTCATCTATTTTTTAATTTCAAAAGAGGTAGATAAGAACATGGGCATATCTAATATAAAAAGTGTATTAGACAAGTTTGTGTTTGAATTCCACATTAACCAGCCATGGAGAGGTTATTACAATCTCTCTGGCTCCAGTTTCTTCATATCCTAAATTGGGATAACACTTTTCATTATCTGGTGTGGTGGTTATGGGATTAGAGATAACAGTGCTCGTCAGGTGTCTGGAGCAGGGCGAGCACTCCCGGTATTGTCATTTGGAGAAGTGCTATGGTAAGCTGTTTACATTGAAAAGACATTCACATTCTCTGAGTAAGACATTGCTTGCAAGCCTTCTTTCCTGCCTGGTGGCCGACTTTCCCTTTTCTTATTGTTCTAAGAATAGCTCCCCACTTGGCCCATTGTAAATAGCAGCAATTGTTTAGTTGTTCCATCAGAAGGGAGAAGCCTTCCTGGAGCCTGGCTGACAGAGCTCCCTGTCTGATCTAACAGCTTTGGAGCTGGAGACAAAGCACAGCCTCTCGCTTCCTCCTGGAGGAAGAGAACAGCGTCCCCAACCAAAATAGATTCTCGTTGTCTTGCAAAAACCCACCCAGAATACATACAAAGGAAATGAGGGCAAAAATCCACTGTAGTGAATAGTAAGACAGAATGCTTCTCCAAATAAAAAGTTTTTCAAAGTTTTAGGAAGTAGTGATGGGCATTACAACACATGAATCATTGTCACGGCAATTCCAGATGACAAATTAGTAATATACTCTGTGCAGAGTGGTTCTATTTGAATTACTTAAACATGGATAGATACTGTATCTAGAGAAATATGCTCGTATAGCTACATGTACAAAAGGGATAGTCTAGTCAAAAGTCATAAGAACCAGCCCATCTATGGAATTTAGTGGAAAATTGGTTAAAATCTTGGCATAGAAAAAATAATAACTTTCAGCTCTCTCATGTCTATAATAAAGCTTGAAATAAAAAAACATGTGATGCTTTCTATATCTCTATATCTTTTAAAATTAAAGCTGGATGCAAATTAGTGGTAAAGATGGGCAGGGGAGACACCCAAGATCCACTGCCCTACAAAGAGTAATAACATTGAACTTCTCAGTTAAATTATTGCTAAACTCGATTATTTTTAATAGGAAGACAAGATAATGATATTTATCACTCATGACATTTGCTAGGTTTCCCCCCCTTATTTGCTATTCTCCCTATTGTCTAGACTTCAAACAATGTCTAGAGCTGAAAAAATTCTACTTTTAATTTAAATTCAAGGTCAACTTATTGATAGCATTATTTGACAAAATTTGAAAGATGTCAAATCATGTGATTTTTCAAACGTAAAGACTTTTTTTATTTGCCTAAAAATGCAGTTTCATTTATGAGAAAACCAATTCGTAAGAAAGAAGCAGCCTGGCCTATAGAGATATTGTTAAATATCTGGAGAAGAAATGTATCTAATGAATGTTACAGTTATATTTCAGAAATGAGGGAATTACTTCATTGAACAAATATTAAAACTCACGACAAAGCTACTATAGTCAAAGCAGAATGGTACTGGTATTATAACAGGTGGATAAACGGGAAAGATTAGCCCCAAAGTAGATTCCAGTGTGTCTGGGAGTAGAAGTCATTGGAAAAAGACACGTGATAGTCACTAGACAGTAGCTCCCCCTTGTCCGTGGTTTTGCTTTGTGCAGTTTCAGTTATCCTCTGTGAACTGCAATCTAAAAATAGTAAATAAAAAAAATTCCAGATGAATAGTTCACAAGTTTTAAATTGCTTGTTTTTCTGGGCAGCATGACGAACTCTCACACCACCCACTCCTTCCTGCCCAAGGACGTGAACCATCCCTTTGCCCACCCTCACCCGCCGCCTGCACCTCCCACCGTCAGGCCCTTAGCAGCACTCTCGGTCCTCAGAGTCACTGCCATGGCACAGAGGTGCTGGTGGTCAGCAAACCCTTATTTTACATAATAATGTCTCATTCTCCTCACTTCATCTCATTACGTAGCCATTTTATCATCTCACATCGTCACAAGAAGAAGGGTGAGTAGAGTACAGTAAGATGTTTTTGAGAGAGAGACCACATTCTCGGTTTTTACTACAGAATATTGTTATAATTATCCCATTTTATTATTGTTTTTGTTCATTTCTTACGTGCCTAATTTACACACTTTATTTTAGGTGTGCTTGTATAGCTAAAACATAGTATAGGCAGGGTTTGGTAGCACTCATGGTTTCGGGCACCCGGGCCAGTCTCGGAAAGTAGCCCCCATGTAAACAGGGAGATGACCGTACATAGGTTTCAAACTGTATATTATAAGTCAAACTGAGATAACTGGTTATACATAAGCATGAAAATAATGGCAACTTCTATTTTATAACATATCTAAAATTGTATTCCAGATAAACAACTGCGTATAAAGCAAGTATAACTATAAAGGTATTAGAAGAAAAAATAGGAGAACATTTGTATAGCTATGGAATGAAGAAAGCTTTCTTTAGCAAAGTAAGAAACTTAAATAAATGATTATATTTTTAAAAATGCTATTCCTACTATATAGTACTGTGTAGCTAGTTTATACAGGAAAATGGAAAGAGTAGATTAAATAAACATGCATGACTTCGATGTAGTATAAAGTCACTAACAAATGATCTTCTAAGAGAAAATATTTACAACTCGTATAATACAATGGCTCCATATCCCTAATATACAAGGAGCTCTTGCAAATTAATTAGAAAATGGTGTGTGTGAACAGGCAATTCACAGCAGAGGAAAGCAAAGGGCCAGTAAACACAAGACAAGATGTTTGACGTTTATGTTAGTGATCGGGGAAGCGAACAGGGAAGCATCTGAACGGCATCTGGGGAGCAAGGGCAGCGTTCCCACCAGCACGAGGGAACGTCAGACAAGTCCCGGCGTCCCATGGTGGGAAGGCTTCAGGGTAATCGTCACTGCTGGACCCAGGGATGGTTCTGCAAATCGTTCCAGTCCAAACGCAATCCGTCTGCATTTGTTAAGCTAGAAAAAATGCACAAGAGCTTGACCTACAACCTCGGTTCTGGGCAGTTATCTGACAGAAATAAAAATAGAGTTTGTAAGCACGTGCTGAAGTACACTCACTAAAGCAATGAGGCAGAGCCGTGCGCTGGGTAAAAGCGTGACCTCTGCAGATAGAGACTCATTAGGATTCAGATCCATAACTTACTACGACCTCCAGTAAGTTATTTCATCTTCACGTGCCTCGGTTGTCTCAGCTGCATGAAAACAGCAGGTCCTATCTCATGAAATTTTTATGAAGATTCAGTGCATGTGAAGTGTTTCGAACATTGTCTTGTACATTTTAAGACCATAATAAATTGGTTATTATTACCGGCAATAACAAAGGCAACTTAGATATCAATTGAGAAGGAAAATAATTAAACTAACTGTACTAGGAAACCATTCAAAATAATGAGGTATATCTGTATGAATATATTCGTCCAACATGGAGTAAGTGAAAAAGTGCAAGTTACAGTTTCATGTATTACATCATTCCAGTTTTGGAATAAAAGCAAAACTAAATCCTTCCCCTATAGATATGCCTATTTTTTTGTGGTAGCATAATAATTTGAGATATTAACCATTTTTTTTCTTTCCAGCTTTTTCCTCCTAACCCTGACTCTCCCCCGGGCTACTCTGGTCTTCTTGTCAGCAGGGAGATACAAAACAGCCAAAAGCATCATCCCCGTAAGTGGTTTCTAAAAGGTCAAACTTGCAAATGTTTGAGGATTTGAGAAGAGAGGGGGTTCCCCACTGCCTGACTGGAAAAGATACATGGCAGAAATAAAAGTGCAAATCTGTACAGCACTTACATAAGGATGCTTGTTAAAGATTGGAGAGAGATGCTTCCAGCTTGGGGAGGGTGAGAGGATATTGGAAGGAAGCAGTAAGTGTGTGAGGTAAGCTTGGAAGAAAGGGGCCTTATGTCCAATGTCACAGATAAAGCCTGGGAAGGTGGAAGGCTCCGGCTAGGGGGTTGGGTCTAAGACCAGAGGGAAGCTGGGCCTCAGTTTCCAGGTAGTAGCCAGGGAAGCTGGCAAGAGCCCACAAAAGAAATGGCTATCGCGAGTTAGGGCAGGTAGGACCTCAGGCAGCCTGGCAGAGATTACAAGGCTCGGAGTTGGCACAGAATCCGCCACACCTGACAGGGTCTGACGGCAAGGGCCAGCGCCTCTGTGAGGCCCAGTGGCGAAGGCCCAGATGGAGTGAAAGCTGTCTCAGTGTCACCATAGTTACCAAGAATCAATGCTGTCCAGACTGTACCTCCCACTCAGTTTCCTGGTACTACATAAGCCCCTTGCCCCGCCGTTTGACAGCTAGGCACAGCTGCAGGAAAAGGGGAGTAGTCCAAATTAACTCAGATTGAGTGGCCACCTAACAAATGGGAATGGAAACTCAAACTAGAAAGGAATTTGAGTTAGAGAGAAATGAAGTTATATTTCTTCCTCATCCACATTATGAGCGCATGTTATTTGTATATATTCTAGAGGCTATACAGTATACAGCTGAAAGGAGAAGGAGAAAGAATTTGTTTTACTTTAAGGACTTCTGTAATGTTTAATAGTTAAAATGTGTAGGTAGTACTTTCATAAGCTAATTGACTAAAATAGTATCGAATACAAAGACAAAAATAGCAAGTTCAAAATCCTACATGATGAAAGTTCAGACTCAAAATGCCTATTTTGGGCAAGTTATTAGTATCTCTATAACCCAACTTACTAATTTATAAAATCCTTTATGAAGGATTGAGATAAGTGATTCATATAACCCTTTCCTTCTACCAAATTCTCTTAAAGCAGTGAGTTTCCTGTTCTTGAAAATCTACAACCAGATATGGTAGAAAAGAGTCATATTTGTGAAAGATCTTGGATAAGTAAACGTTATATTTAACGTTTATTTATTTAACGTTATAAAGATAATGATGAGAGGAGCTTCAGTGCAAAAACAGAACTGTTCCAAGAAACAGGTTTGGGTTGTCAATTTCAGCTCTGTCGGTTATTTTTGTCATGACCTCGGGCAAGAGAGTTTTCAAAAATTGGACTTAAATTCTCTCAGCATCTGCAAAGTAAAAGTTTCCAAGCCTGTCTCTACATTAAAATCAGTCTGATATTAAAATACATATGTATGTATATATGCCATATATTCAATAAAAATGTGTACATATGTCACCAAAAGACATGTACCAGAACATTCACAGCTGCCCTGCTTGTAACAATGCAAGCCTCGAAACACTCCAAACGTCCATCGACAGGAGAACAAACGAAATGTTGGTATACTTGTGACTGGATGCTGTAGAGCAGGGATCAGGCAACTTTTTTCTTAAAGTGCCAGACAGTAAACATTTTCAGCTTTGGCAGCTATACAGTGTCTGTTGTGACTAAACTCTGCCATAGGAGCACGGAAGCGCTGCAGACAACACAGCAACAAATTAGCCTGGCAGCGCTCCAGTAATGTTTACTCCCAAAATAGGGAGTGAACTCCCTGCCATATAGCAAGGAAATGAATAAACGATGACTACATGCACTAACACGGACGAATTTCACGAATATACTGTTGAGTAAGAGAAGCCAGATGCAAAGAGCACACTTCGAGTGGTTCTGTTTATATAAGTCACAAAAATAGCAAATGTAAGCTAGGATATTGGGAGTCAGAATATGTGGCCATCTCGGGAGAGGTGGTTGGGCCTCAAGAAGTGTCTTCTGGACTGGACTGCTCTATTACCAGATCAGAGTCGGTGTTCATTTGGTGAAGAGTAATTGGACTATACACTTACATAATTTGTACTTTTTTTTCTGATGTAAGCTTTATTTCACTGAAAAGTTTACATAAAGAATAGATCTTTCAGGGTCTCACTCTGTAAGAATCTGTATTAGTTGGTAGAAGCCATGGCCTGAGGATGTGTCCTAATCTGGACTTGAAGACGTAGGTGACTCGCCCAAGGTCATGTTGCTGGCAGAGCTCACACGGAGTGAGCTCTTACAGTGCTGGGCATGGGGTGAGTCAGTTCTGCAAAAAGAAAGGACACAGCACCTGTCCTTGAGAACAAACTGGTAATCAGCTCATGGGAGTCAAGTTTGCGTTCCAGACTTCAACCTAGAGAGAGGTCTATTTGCACTATCACCTGAATATTCTCATTGGCTTCTGCCACCCTGTTCAGAGCTTCACAGATTCTTAGAATTGCCAGGCAGCTGCCAGAAGGCTTTCTGAACGCAGCGTGAGCACAGCAGCCAGCTCACTAAGTGGATAGATGGTCTCAATGTGCTTCCCACCTCCTACCGCTCTTACAAGAAGGCCTGGTAGTGGAGCAGACGCAGCCTGAACTTGGGGTTCAGACAGGTGCAACTTCACATTCTGATTTGGTACCTTGTTGGCAAATGCTGAATTTTACTGAACCCTAATTTTTCTCATTTGTAAAATAGTCACAAAATTTATTCCCACTTCATCCTCCCCTATGACCTGCAAAGTCTTTCCCCTCTCTTCTTCTTCATTCAATATTTCTTGAGCCGATCTTTATGTGCCAAGTACGTTTAGGCCTTTTGCAAGGATTTTCTCATTTCATCTTTGGCAGTGAGGAAGGGTCACTGATGATCGTCACTTTATACATGAAAAGACTAGTAATCAGGGAACTTGAGCGACCTGCCTGAGGTCATACAGGTAAGTAAGAGGTGGACCCAACTTGCCACTGAGGAAGTGTGACTGCGAGCCTAGCCCTTAACCAGGGAGAGTGGTGGGCCTCAAGAAGTGTCTTGCACTCTGTGACGTCACAGCACTCTGTGACGATGGCAATGCCTGCATCTCTCACCCTGTCTGGCCCACAGATGGAATTCAATAGATGTTAATTCTGCGTTTCCTTTTTCATCAGAGAGCTATGAATCAGAGTACAGGCTTGGCAGTCAGAAAATCTGGATTCCAGTGGCTTGATCAATTACTTTTATTTCCTGACCAGTGTAATGAACAAATTGGATTAGGTAAATCTAAAATTTTTCGCCTAGACTCAATGAATATGTCCTCATATTCTCTGTGAATACTTGCTCCAAACAGAAAATAAAATATTTTTATCCTAAAATTTTATGAAACCTTTGCCTTTGCTTCCATACCCTGAGTTTGCTTTAATATTTCAAAAATAGAAACGAGACTATTCCCCAGCTGAACCTCTCTCTAGCCCATGCAGACTCGCCTGACCCCACCCTGCAGCCACTGCGCCTCCCTGTGCTCCAGGCACCCTTGCTTGTGGCTGCGTGGACCTCAAAGTGGAACTCTTGACTTGGTTTGAAAAACGGAGGTTTCTGTTGATTTTTTTTTCAGGCCTCTGTACCTATACCATTCTACTAATCTATGCAGTGTGGACGATTACATAACACAGACACTCCTGCAGACCTGACTTGAGTTCTTCAAACTCATCTCCAACTGAACAAATTCTTCTCACTGAAACAGTCGATACACTTTTGACACCTTGCCAACTTGGCAGATAATGCTGGATTTTCTGCAAATCGAAAAGTGGTGATGGCGAAGCTGCTGGTAGTGTTACTGCTGATAATATCCAGTTCCATCTCTATATGGATCATTTCTTATAAAGGCAAAGTGGAAACTTACGTATCAGATTTGGAAGCCATTGGACCAACAAGTATGTGTAGAGGGCAAGAATGATAAATTTAGAGAATAAACTGAAGATTGTTTTTTATATTACTTCCCTATCATTTGCCTACATCTAAAATTCCATTAGTATGCAAGGGAGGATGAGTTTTGTTAATGCTATTTACAGAAGTAAAAACAAAAGTTAATTTCAAAAGAAGCCAGTAGTTTTCTCTTGATGCAAGTATTAGCAAAATTTCAGAATAACATTTAAAATAAATTGTTATATTAATGGCATATATATATCATTAAAAAAAACAAACCATAAAAAATGCTGTAAATTTTGAGAGGCACAAAAGCCAGTAGGGTTGAAAGATTTAGCATTCCAGTAACAGGCGTTTGGAATTCCAAAGCACACACAAACATGTCATTTTTATTGTTTTGCTTAGTTTGGTTTTATTCCAGGAAGTTAGGAGACACTAGGCTAGACAGTAGAGATGGCAAGTCATGCTGGGAATGCTTCCTCTGAGACAGGAAACGCTCTTAGACCCTGCGTATGACCCCACCAGATTTGCTCTTTGTTTTCAGGACATTCATTTGCTTCTTTGTGCTTAATTTGATGTATTTTGTTCAGATGAGTCAGAGAGAAAACTGCAATCATAGCACAATATGCTTACTAAACTAATTGCTCTTATAGTACCAAGGGATGAATGAAGATGCTAATCGCTGGTTTATGAGGAGATATTTGGTATAAATGAAAGGACTTGTTATAGCAGCTTTATAAAGAATCTCATAATAAAAATTTTCAGGTCCCAAATATTAATGATTTCACACACACGGGCACACATACACCTAGTGTATACATGTATGCACATATGTGATTGGTTTTCAGGTCATTTAAGATACTTGAAAAGGCAATCACTAAAAATCATTTTTAATAATGAACAAATTTTGAATTTGTATTTCTGAGATATTCCCATTTTGATCATGCAGACCTTGGGAATGACTAACCCAGAATATTTTCTTCATCGATTGTCACTGATTTGTCCAGCCATTAAATCTGCCTACCTGGAAGTATCGTGACAATTTCTCCTTAAAAACCAAAGTTGGCTTCAGCTCAAGTGTTAGATTTCATCCAGTGCCCCCAAAGTATGCTCCTATGGTTGCAAAAAAGAAATATATATACACACACACACCATATATAGACATGCATACATACACATACACATATACACACATATGTATGTGTATATATATACACATAGATGCATTGAAAAAATTTAAACAATACAAGCTGAAACTTACAAATTTGTAGTAACAATGAACAGAAAACAATGGCAAAAATCTTCCTTTCTGTAAGTATTTCTGATGAAATTATAACAATATTATTTCAAGCCATACTACAGAACCGCAGTAGAGTGACATGTTTCAGCCCATATGTTAAAGAGGTGTTTATTGCAAAAATCCCATTTTTCTTCAGTTTCATTTCTAAGGCATAGATTTGACAACTGGTTGAGGGAGTGAACTGTCATCTCTCGGTATAAGAAAAGAGAATCCCGGTGTTAGTAGGGCCATACTCTTCCCAGCCATTGAGGAGAGGATCCTTCCTTACCTCTTCCGGCTTCCGGTGGCCCGCAGCATTCCTAGGTTTGGAGCATAACTCCAGTCTCTGCCTGTCTTCACACAACCATCTTCTCCATGTATCTGTATCTTCGCGTCATGTTCCCTGTGTGTGTGTTTCTTCTTAATAGGCCACATGTTTTTTCGGACTGGGGCCCACATGGCTCCATACAATCTCACCTTAACTAATTATATTTGCAAGGACTATATTCCAATATAATCACTCTGAGGTGCTGGGGGTTAAGATGTCAACACATCCTTTCGGGGGCCCAAATCCCAACCCATAACACCTGCCCCAGCAGGTGTTCTGGATGCTAGGATTACTGCATAAATAAAACAAATTCATGTTCTCCAAGTGGAAGGAGATTATTTTAAACAAACAAAACCCAAGAATATCAGTTAGTGATAAGGGCTACACAGACAGTTATGTAACAGGGCACCTACTTAGCTTGGGATGTCAGAAAGCTCACTCCAGTGTGACCTTTAAGCTGAGATCCTACAACAAGAAGGAGGCTGGAGAAAAGAGGACTCCAGTCAAAGGAAACCAAGGCTTCCAGGGCCAAGGGGCCTATTCCACTGCCCACCATCAGCACAACGGGTTTCCTTTTTACATGGATTTATGTATTAACTTCACAAATTATCTACCCGAGTTTGGGCTTCTGGTAGATAAGTTTCTGCAAAGTTATGGGCAGATGGAACAGCAAGCCAGGCAATGGGCCTTTTCAAGCTCTAAAAAAGAGTGTTTATCTTTAGTCTGAGGAGGCGATATTGTCTTTTGGACTCTAGGGCAGTTTTTATAGTTTGAAAGCTGCTTTTAAAACATAGTTGAAATATTATTGTAAATAATTATAAAAATAAAGAAATCATTAGTGATTTGATAAGTCCTATTCATATCCCCTTAGAAGATATCAGCTGTGATTTACATCTATGCATTCATAAAACATGTCAGTACCATTTATTAAAAAGTTGTCCCCAAATCTATCAAAAACTATAGTGATTTTGTTAAAATATAGCTAATTTCACAAAAGCCACATTTTTCTAAGAGTCTCCTCCTCTTATTTAATTCTATAAGTTCCATAATACACAATATAGTGGTCTGAAGATGAACCCTAAGTAGTTTCATCTCAAGGAAAATGAAAACATTATATTGTTGGTGGCAAAGTGGCACCAGGTGTTAGACCAGTGGAATTAGAATAGACTTTGGTTCAACAATTTCTGTACTTGAGTTCTGGCTAAGAAAGAATTCAGAGCCAAGACTCAAATTATAAGAGAAAGTTTCTTACCTTAGAAGACATTGGCCTAGGAAACATGTTACAGAGGTGAAAGAAGACCTTTGGGACTTATGGGGGGAGGGGGAGAGAGAGAGAGAGAGAGAGAGAGAAGCAAGGACGATGTCCAGGGGCAGGTGTGTCCTTCCAGGGTCGTGGTTTCTGATTGGTAAGCCCCAAATCAGGGGGTCATTAGTCAGTGCAGCAGGTCTTGATGTCAGCCACGATGTTGCTTGTCTGGTTTTGCCACTTTTCAAGGCCTGGAGCTGAAATACGACTGAGGCCCAGATATGTTTGATGTGGGTTAGAATTTCCTTGTCCTGGGGGCTTAATGCTTAAGGGCTATTCTCCAGCCCTCTTGTTCTGTTTCCCCTCTAAGGGGGTCTCACTCCAGGACTAGCAACATGCCAGTGGAGGAAAGGTCAGGGGAGGGTCCAAGCTACATGATCAGTGATAAGAAAGGTCAGGGAGTCTAAACCCCTAGCAATATGCTACGGGAGGAAAGGTCACCCTTGGACCTTAGGGGCCAGGTTTTTGTTTTCTCAGTTTGGCCCATTGCCAGGCACCCAGGGCTTTCCACTCTGGTGACCTTCTGTACCTGGCCCATTGTCCTTGCTCTGCCCATGTCTGTGAAACTGCCTCCTACAGAATGACAATGAACTACCTCTGAGAAGATTTCAGGGCCAAAATCTTTTGTATCTTTCCTACATCAAATTTGGGTTTGCATTCTTAATACTCAGAAGAAGATTCATGGTAAATATAGGGCATCTTTTTTCATCTCTGTTGCTTGCAGCTATAGGCATATTTTACTCACTGAATTATCAACTTTTCCATATGCCTATCAATGTTTAGAAAAAGGCCAAGAACTTGTCAAATAATATGTGAGAATCTGTGATTCAGAGAGAGAACAAATGCACACAGTCCTGGAATAACTTCAGGACTGACCCAATTAAGTTTTAAATAAGGAGCTTTCTAAGAATATGGTTGCTTCACAGTAACTTTCTATGAATTCCTCCAAAAAATTTAACAAGGGTCAAGGCCTCTCTTAAGATATTCAGAATTGTAAACTGCTCATCATTGGGGATGTAAAGTACAGTGTAGGAGTGGAGAGCAGGACCAATAAAATGGCTTTGGTCTAGTCAAGATGGCATAAAGTATATAAAACAAAGTGGAGTCACTCAAGTCAACCAAGATGGCTGCCAGTCAGCCAGGACACTTTTGTTCTAAAGGGAAACTACCTAAGTCACACTAGACACATCTGGCAAGGAGACACACCTAAGATATCTGCACACATGACCAGGACAGCCATGTCTGCAGAGCGGGACCTCCAGTAGACAGACTTCTGGGGAAATTCCCCACTAGCCAATGGGTGCCAAAACACTAATCTAGAGCCCTGGAAGGGTGGAGAACACCACTTTCAAGGTATAGCTGAGGTAGGCTCCAGACCACTGCTGAGACAGCCGAGCTCCACACACCAGGGTGCTGCCCCGTGCCATGCTGATCTCCCTTGGCATCAGCCGCCAAAGGCTCTGCCCTAGTGGTCTGAAGACTTCGTCTGCCCTGCTGCCCACCTGGCTCCACAGATCCTTCCTTGCAAGATGCTGATGACTCCCTTGCCCACTGTGCTGTCGCCTGGACCTGCAGGCTGAGACTCTGGGACTTGGTCATTATTCCCCACTGATTGTTGTGAGTGTGTTACAAGTCCCTTAGATTGTTAGAGTGTGAGTAGTATATTAATGTATGTTGATGGTCTCATTTGAGTGAACCTGCATTCAACAGAAACTGAGTGAATAGCATAGTTACCTTGTGTGACTCTTGTCTATTCCTTGGTGCTGGGTTGCTCAGTAGGCAGGTAGCCAAACAGTTGCCCGGGTGACTTATAGGAAGGACTGTATCATGAATATACACTTGTGACAATAGGAAATAGAGCCAATAATGTAATAACTATACATAGTGCCAGATGGTTACTAGACTTACTGGAGAGATCACTTCATAATTTATATAAATGTCTAATCACTATGCTGTACACTTTAGACTAATATAATATTGTATGTCAATTGTAACTAAAACTGTTAAAAAACATTTAAAAATTATCCTCTTTTCATGCATTTTGAGGGAGAAATATCATGCTACGAGCAAAAACCTTTCTATGAAATAAATACTTCAAGAAACTTATAGGAGTATTGCCCTTTCCTATTGAGTATATTTCAAAGAATTGCATTAGGAGAAAAGCATTAGCAGATTAAACAAAGGCAATTTTACCCTATCGCTTGGGGTTATTCTAGACTAGCCTAAACAAACTAGATCAGCATTCATTCATTTGTGGGGGCTGAAAGCCAGTCCTCACTCTCTCCCCACCCCTCACCACCCCCACCTGTGGTCCCTGGAGGCATTAGACTCAGGCACAGGCATCTCCTGTACTAACTCAGGGGACAGGCACCATAAAGTCTGCAGCTACTAAAAACCATCTACCAGGGCATCAGATAAGCGGTCATTTTTTTTTAATTCAGTTGAGTTTTTCATTACTTCTTAAAGGTCCACAACGATAATTTTTCAGAGGTCTGAGTAAAATGCTGGTTCCCTGAAAGAGTTAACTAATGAGCTACAAATACTTGATTAATGCTAGCTCACCAGACAATTAATGGAGGCTGGTAGAATTGAAGCTCACATAAAAATAAGCCATCAGGGTACATCGTGGTTGCTGAGAATAAATAACTATTCTGTAGCCTACCGCAGTGAGAGGATACGTGTATGAATATAATTTCAGACATAGGAAGGTGGGAGGAGGCTTTGACCCTTTCCTAAAACAACTATAGGAAAGCTATTGTTTTTCTCTTCTACTTTTTATGTCACAATCAAAACACACCTCATTCCCTTGGTTCTAGAAATGTGTTACAAGAACAGGCACCCTCCTGGCATGGTGTTGGAGCAAACCAGGCTGCTGTAGGGCATTTTCTTCCTCAAACCTTTTATTATGACACTCGGACTTGCTACCAAGCCTGCCAGGGCATGGTGATTCCAGTGAGTTCTGTGCATCAGTGGGGACTGAGAATAATTTTTTAAAAAACACAGAGAAGAAACTTTACAGGTGTGGGTTATTTCAGAAAAGTGGAGAACAGAAGGGAGGTTGTAATTCCTAGAGAAACATTAATATTGTGAGTCAGACATACCCGAAGTTTCCATGCTCTGCAGGTTCCATTTATGTGGCGAAGCACGCATCTTTCTTTGTTTACTCTTCCAGATTCTCCTCTTGAGTCTTCCTCCCGCTTGGGAATTTCCTCTGCTAGATTTTAAAGCTATGATTTTAAAGGAACCTGCTCCGGTGTAGCCAAACTGATTAGATCATGATGATTCTCTAGCCAAACTAAGTAACCAAACAAGATAGTTCTAGTGTAAGCACTGTTTTAGTAAAGAAGACTAGTTGGAGTGAACAGAGCCCAGGTTGAAATTGGAACTCTACTTGAAGTTGGAATTTGAATTGGTTCAAATCACCAAATAGTTGTTTATCTCTTTACTGCATTGGATTACAGAAGGTCCTACAGCTATAGTTCAGAAAAAGCTAAACACAGTAGGAAGTGTTGTTTTCATTAGAATCCAAATGAGTCAGTTGCAGAGATAGGGGTGGGAAACAGGAAAAGGGAAGAGGGGGCGTCAGCTTTCCATGGACACTCTGAAATCCAAGATCTTCCCACCTTGTGGATGAGCAAACCATAGTCCCAAGGTCAAGTCCAGCTCAATTCTGGGAGCTAATAAAGGTTTTCATATTTTAAAATGGTTTAGAAGCAGCATCAGCAGCAACAGAGACATTATGTACCTGCAAAGCCTTAATATTTATTTGACCCTTTACAGAAAAAGTTTGCTAACCCCTGAAATGTCAGCAATTCCCTGGAGAATCAGAATGCTTCACTGGGTCCCCTATAAGCAGCCACTGATGAGAGAAGAAAAGTGGGTATGAGGATTTTGCGGGAGGTGCTAGAGCCAGGCCTGGAGAAGGTATATACACATTTGTCTGGGGTCTGTGCTCCTTTGGGCAAAACACAATCACATGTTCTGTAGCTACCTGCAAGGAAGGATAGGAGACACAGTCCTACTCAGTGCCTAAGAGGCAAAGGAATCTGGCTGGCGAAGATAAATGCATTACAAGGCACAGAAGGTTAACTGCTAGAAGAATGACATAGGCAGTGGTTAAAGAGTTCAGGAAAAGGCCAGAGCCCCTTGGACTGAGTTATGAGGTTATCTTGGTGGTTTCCCAGAAGAGGTCAAACTACGATGGTCAATCATCAAGAGGGTGAGAAATGTAGGTGGCTGGAATGAGATAATGAAAACACAAAGGTGGAAAATATAAGGCTTGTTCAGGGAATCATATTTAAGCAGGTAAGAGGCTCCAAAGGGAAGTTCTGGGAAATATGTTTAGAAAGATTGAATTCAGCTGGTAAAATCCCTTAAGTGTCAGGCCATTGTAGCTAATGCGTGGATGCCAACTTTTAAAAATCTTTCAACAAGGGATTTTTTTTCCTGATTTTTACTGCATTTGTCTCCTTTTTGCTCTATAGCAGCATTGACTGCAAGCCTGGAAACTCTGCATCATTGGCTTTATAGGTATCTCTGGGTGAAGATTAACCAGAAGCTAGGAATGTTAGGATTTCAATAAATTAAATGAAATGATAAAAAAGGACTCAACTCTTTTTTTAAATATATTGATGACAGAGAGAGAGAGAGGTTGATTTGTTGCTTCACCTACTGATGCATTCACTGGTTGCTTCTCGTATGTGCCCTGACTGGAGATCAAACTCACAACTCTGGCATATGGGGACAATATTCTAACCAAGTGAGCTAACTGGCCAGGGTGTAGATCCAACTCTTTTTCAAAAAATCAAACTGGAGAGGCACAACTTTACAAGAGTATATGATACCACTTACACTCAGTTTAAAG
The DNA here is from genome assembly GCA_004027735.1 of Carollia perspicillata. NCBI lineage: Eukaryota > Metazoa > Chordata > Mammalia > Chiroptera > Phyllostomidae > Carollia > Carollia perspicillata. The sequence goes on from PVKM010005001.1 coordinate 28,542, forward strand.
AGTATTAATGAGATGCACACTCTGGCACTCCGCACCAGAGAGAACAGTGCCAGGGTATGTGACCTCCCCACCCCCACCGTGCTCTCCTTGCTTCCGAGTCCCTCTCTCTTATTGCCTCCTTCCACAAAACACTGATCCCGAACATTGTTAGTAGTTCCTTGCTATTTTTTATAGTCTTACCATCTACATATGGACTTCTTTAAATATATGATTTATTTTTACCTACTTTTGACCTTTATATAAATGGGATCATATTATATGTATTCTTCTGTGACATGCTTTTGCTCACTATTGTTTCTGAGATTCATGCAAATTGCTATTGCTTGTAGTTAGTAGTTAATTCATTTATGAAGCATTCTGCTCTATATTAGCCATTGAACAATTGAGGGCCATTTCTCTTTCTCTTTAAATCGGAGAAAACTTGTCTCTTTCAAAGGAGACATTACAGTGAACACTAAACGAAACAAAGCAACCATAGGAAATAAGATACTAGTGAGGGATGCATCGCTTTTTCTAGAGCATTTGAAAAGCCCAGCCTATCTCCCCTTGGAACTCCTTGTTCTTATAGAAGTGGAAAATTTGGCTTATCGTGTTCAACTTGATTTGCTGTGACATTTATCTGTACTTTTCTTTGGTGGTTTGTTTTTTCAAATCACCAGTTCCTGCATGTGATTGACGGGCTCTAGTTACTTTAGAGATAGCCCCTCTCCCGCGGTTCCTCCTCCTGCCAGTTAAGACTATTTGAGGCACTTTTGTAAAGACGAGTGAGCCTCACATTCCATTTCAGGACATTTTTTGCAAGGGCCTGCCTTCATGGGAGAGTGTCCTTGTGTACCTTAGGCTGTTGGCAACACAAGACTGGGTTTTTATAATCCAGTTCTTCTGGTCATAGTGTAAGTCTGACAGCGATAATTCTGTATTATAAAGCTTTAATGTTAGGCTTTTGGTCTAGAGACTATTATGGCTCGATTTTATAAATAAAATAAGCCACTGTCCCCTTCATGTTGCTGAACCTGGCTGAGAGGATGTTTCTCAGCTCGGGCTGATACACCCATTTACCCATCCACCCAACCATGCGGCAAGACCTGGATTCAGCAGCACAGAAACGTCCAGCCCAGTTCACAAGAGAACCTCACTGCTCAAGTCTCCCTCTTGATGGAAATTTTCAAGGGTATAGACAACCATCTAATCTCTTTTTATAGAAAGAGGCAAGTAAGTATTTCTGAGTGGTGGGATACTTTGCTTCTCAAACATTTTTAAAGTTTCTTTTCCTTTTGTTGTATATTTTATGGTCAGGACTCAATTCTGAATAATTAGCATATTTTTGCCTCCTGAGAACAACCTGAGTTGCAAACACTCACTTCTAAGCTTCTGTTCTCTAAGCGATCCCTTCCATAAATTATACATCTTTTACTTGATATGCATTTTTCAATAGGTATCTAAAGCCATCCCGCATCATGAATACTCATTTTCACATTAAAAGTAGAAGAGCCTGAAAGCCTGATTTTGTTTCTTTTCTCTTCTTCTTCCTCCCCCCACCGCCCCCCCCCAGAGGCAGATAGTCTCCTTTTGCAAGTCCTATTTATCCCTGATGGGAAGCTTATTTCTATCTTTCGAAACATCATTTTAGATTTGTATGATCAGTTCAGTAAAATGCTTCTTAAATAGATAAATAAATAGCAAATTAAACTTGCAATTAAAGTTTACTAAAAAAATAGCTTGCTATAATTTTGTTGGTGATAGAAGTACAGAAGTAGAAATGATTAATGATGATTGCTAATTATGCAGCTGTGCCTACAGACCATGGATTTAGCTAAATAAGGGCTTCATCCTAGGAAAAAACCTTTGTAGACAGGATCTAAATGCAGCTCACTTCTAGTCAGTACACGGAAATCCTTTAGTTTGACAAGTAAAACCAGAAAAATACTTTAGAATGACCATCTCATCTTTTCTTCCTTTGCTGTTGTTTTATTGATGGTTAGATTTTGGTGTTTTTTTTTAAAATGACATCAGTGTGAGAAATTATATAATAATGGTGAAGAAGGGATCATCTTAAAATTCTGACTTGTTTTTTTCCTAAATTTTGAATAACTTGTCTTGGCATTTCATATTTAAAATGGCTTATTGGCGAGGCCTGTGGAAAGCCCCCCAAAACCAAAATCACTAATTATTTGACCTAAAGACAGAAGAGCTGGGTTTGATCCCCACATCTGTAACTTACAATAAAAACCTATAAATTAGGTAGCTCTCAACCTTTTATAACCATATGCATTTTTTGATTAGCACAAAGATCATGTTTACCCTTTTGTATTCTTCATTCCTGCAGAAAATTTATAATTCTAGAGAAAGAATTTGCAAAAAAAAAAGAGAGAGAGAGAGATCCATAGAGGTTATAAGAAATTGTAATAATTCAAGCTTAACACTTTTATATCCCAGTCACGTGTTATTTCAGTACTCAACCAAAGAGTAAGGAGAAAGAGACAGAGGGGGGAGAGAGGGAGGGACAGAGAGAGAGAGAGATTGGGACAGAGAGAGGGAGAAATGGGGAGAGGAAAAGGAGAGAGGAAACACAGAAGAGGATGTTATTACTTTTATAATTATTAAATAGAGGATTCCAGGTAGGGAAAAATTATAATAGTGGTAGGAAAAAAGAATATGGAACTATGGAAAAAGTTGTCCCTTACTGAGACCAGCAAACTGTGGCTGTAATTTTGCAGATATTTAACCTGAATATTCAATTAGAAAGATGTATGCACCTTTCCTTAATAAAGATGCCTTGGTCTGATGAGGTAGATTGCAAAAACAAAAGCCTGTAGACTGATGCCTGTGCTGTAGTCTAGTTCCACCACTGAAGTGCAAGGTGACCTTGGCCATGTTACATAACGTATTGACTCTTCTTTCCTCCTATGAGAAATGGTGGTAGAGGATCCATCAGCCCTACCCACCTCCCAGGGTTATCTGAGGACCCATTCAGATTATTTTTGTGTAAAATATCTGTGAAAGCAGTAAAGCACCAAAGTAATACATAGCTTAGGACCACAAATAAATGGCCTGCTGTTCCTGGGCCTGGCAGTTGAAAGTCGAATACAAAAGAAAGGAGGAGAGATGGGTTACATCACTTTCAGGAAAAAGGCAGCTTATCCAATAGCCAGGTTTTTAAGATCATATTTGACATATTCAAGTGCTTAATATTAAGCAACAGAACATAAGCAATTTTATTTTAATATCATGATCATAAAAATCTGCAGACTTTTTTTTCCCTTCGGACAAAGTGGATCAAAAAGGTGTTGGGGGAGGAAGCAGGGTCTACGCAGTGTCCTCAGGGGACCTCGGCTTCGGCTCGCATTACAGAGCACTGGGAGATGAAGGGGATAAGCTGACAAGGGGCTTGCCTTTGCCTCTCCCCGACTTCTCCAGAGCGATGCAGAGCATACTGCACAGCTAGAGACAGCAACTGCCGGAGGAATGTGCGAGACAGCTCCCCTTGCAGCAGCCCAGCCAAGAGCCTCTGGTCAGACCCAGCCTGTCAGCGGTGGCTGAGGACCTGGTCAGAACAAGGGCGGGAGCAGGATCAGTGCTGCTGACCCTTGGCCTCTCGCGTTTGACAGCACCTCACCCTTCTGAGGCTCCAGAAAGGAAATAGACATTTGGAAACAAGTGTGACCAAAGGTTTTTCCCTTCCACAGTTTGGCATGTGGGTTTTGGAGGGAGGGGAAGAAAAAATCATTGCTTGTCCTCTCAGGGCTTATCAAGTGTTTTATCACGTTTTAATAAAATAAAGCCTTAGCTCAAGTTTTGTTTGCACGAGGGTGTGTCCAGTCCGTGAGGGGAAAATTTCCATGATTTTTTTCCATTCTGTTCCACGTTTTTCCCTCCTTTGTCCTGTCGTTCAGGGTCTCTGTGCATTGTGATCCTAACACACTCTGATGCGAAGGGTCGACTTTATTGAAGGTTTTAAAGCTCCGAGGGCCAAAATGGTGGGGAAAAAATCAAAATGCTTTTGGGATAAGACCAAATATAGGCCAAATGTCTGTATAAAGAGCAAATGTGACTCTTCTTACTTAGTCAGTCATCCAGTTATAGTTGTCAAATGGTATTCAGCCAATACTATGCTAAAGACACCATATGTCTTTTTTGCGGTCCTTCAACACATTAACTAAGAGGACCAATTTTGTCACTAAAATGGTGACATTGTGCCCTTCAGTCTCTTTCCCAGTTGAGGTCTTTCCCGACTCCAGAGTCTGAGGCAGGTGCTGACAGCTTTTATCTTGTGATGGGATTTTTAGAAACACCAGCCCTGTTGGGTGGACAAATGTCTTCATCAGGAAGTCATGAATCGGCTTGTGATAAGGAAGGGTCCATCTGAAAACCATTTTCCCCTGGGTCTCATTTGTACTTTCCCTTCCTCTAGCTGTCCTCTGCTGTGAATTCTGCGCTTTCAATCACTGCAAAGCTTATCACACCGGCAGGAGCTCCACACACACGCGCTCCAGCCTCGCGCAGCACCGCCAGCCATCTCGCCATTTCCAAGTGAACCCGATGGACTCAGAACATGAGAGACAGAAGTTGATGTCAGCTCTCTGTTAGAAGATAGACTTTGGAAACACAAGAAAGAGTGCCGTCTGCACAGGGCCAGGCCCACAGACTGGAATGCTGGCCCCCTTCGGGGACAGCCAGTTCTGAAACACAATGGTCCTTCCTTCACCGGCAGAATGGAGAGCAAACTCTGAGGCTTTCTTTTCATTCCATTGCACAAGCCTACATCACACTGCCTGCCTCTTGCACACCAGAGGGTGAGGAGTACATTCCATAAAAAATCAGGGGCCCCAAACCTCGGGAAAATGTCTACGAGTCCAGTCCAAGTCACGTTGAGGTGCCGTTCCTGACCCATTTACTGAGTGACTTAAAAAAGCTAGCAATGATGAGTAGGGTGCAGAATGAGAGAAAACCCTTTCAGGAGTCCAGACTGCTCTGAAAGCAGCTCTGCCACCACGTAAAACCCAGAAGATCCAGCGGTGCTTGAAACGTCAGTGACAGGGGTGCTGCTCTGAGCCTTTTTCAGGCTCTTAGAGGAGGGTCACAGTGTGGTTCCTTAGGATTTTGGAATAAAATCCCAACACCCTCTGTGGATAACTATTATCCTTTTAAGAAATAGCTTTTCTTTTGCTACTGGGTGTGAGCAGAAATGGAATGCATGGCCATGGGTCACCAAGTTACCACGTGACCTGGGCTGCCTGTGACTAGGTATCATCTGGCCCACAGAGTTGAAAGTCGAGCATACAGAGAAGTACTGCACTCTAAAATGGGGGTGGTAAAAATGAAATTGGGCTTAAGCAGAACCTAAAGGCATGAGTATGTTAAATAAGCTAGTGGCCCACATATGCATAGTCCTTACTCCTGATACAGTATCTTCTCTCTCCTAAACTGCACCAACAGCCTCTAGGGGAGCTCCCTGTGAATATGTGATGGAGAGAGAAAAACTCTGTCTTGGTCTGTACATGGTCCTAAACAAAAGGCAGCTGCCACTCAAAAGTGGATAGCTAAAAACACATTTAACAGCTGAAGCACCACAGCCCCACCCTGGGGTGGCCCTGGAGGACAGCTATGAGAGGAAATTCTCTCAGTGGACAGAACTTGAGCAGTGCACCTGTGTGTCTCTTTTTCTTGACAGGAAAGATGTCTAGAAGGATAAGTCTACATTAATCCATGGGCCATGGCTAATATTTGGCTGAAAGTTTAGAGATTTGGAAGGAAGACGATTGAAAAGTTGGTGACAGAGAGATGTGGCAGTCCTTTCCAAACGGGCATGGCATGTAAAGATATTTGTGTTCTGTGTGAATGCTCACTCACCAAGGGGTGAACTCAACTCAACAGAGGAATATTTTAATAATCAGGTGGACTTCGCTTAGTATCCCCTAGCAACTCCTGTCATCTCCTAATTGGCTGAAGAATAACGTGGCCATGGTGGCACGGATGGAAGCTTTGCAGGAGCTCAGCAACATAGACTTCTACTTACCAAGGCCCCTTTGGCTGTAGGTACTGTGGAGTGTCTGTGGAGAGCAGAGATCAACACCGAGTCTCTGACATGGCACCAGGCCTCGCTACTGGCTAGCTAGGTGATTACATGAGATGAGGTCTCTTCCCTCATGGAAGGGCAATGCTTTGTTCTTACTAGCATAGACATGCTGGATACATATTTGCTTTCCTTGCACACAATGCTTCTGCCAAAACCACGTACAAAATGACTTGTTCACTATCATGGTATTTTACACAGCATCAGTTCTGTTCAAGGAACTTATTTCACAGCAAATGAGGTGTAGCAATTGGCTCATACAGTTCACTAGTCTTACCATGTTCCCCATCACCCTGAAGCAGCTGCCTTGATAGAATGATGGAATGAATGACCTTCTGAAGATTCAGTTATGGTCAGTTGTCCAAGATGCAAAGTATGCTAAATCATCATCCAATATATATTTCTGTTTCTCCCATAGCCAGGACTCATGGGTCTCAGAACAAGTGGAAGTTATGGGAAAGGATCCTCTCACTATTATCCATAGTGATCCACCAAACTTTTGTTTTCCTCCCTGTGGCTTTGTTGGTCTAGAGGTCTTAGTTCCAAAGGGACATACCGTTTTATCAGAGGGACCCAATAATGATTCTATTAAACTGGCATGTTCTTAAACACTTGGACTCATGCCACTGAATCAACAGGCAAAGAAGAGAGTGATTGAAACTGGGCTGCTTCCACACAGAGACATAAAAGGGGAGGATATTTACACTGTTTAAGATCCCCTGTGTTGCCTCTCAGTGCTCCCATATCCTGTGATTAACCTGCATCCACTCAATTAGCAGGACTGCTAATAACCCAGTCCCTTTAGGAGTAACGATTTGGTTCAGCCACCAGGCAAGGATCCATACGTAGCTGCAGTAGTTGCTGAACACAAAGGAACCATGAAATGGGTAGTGAAAGGAAGCAGTTATAAATACCAGCCATGACCACATAACCAATTGCATAAACACTGTAACATTTATGAGTATTCTTATTATGGCACGACTATATGCATAGTTATATATACATACATATGCATCTAAATATATTTTTATGTATTTAGCTGATTATTTTTGTATTTGTCTTTTTTCCCATTCCTTTATCATCTGATATAAGATGTGTTAGTAATAGTTAACTTAATATCTAGTATATAAGTTATAGGGTAGCAAAGAGACATCAGCTCAGTGTGAATCACCTAGAATCACACTAAGAATGAACATCACCCAAGAGAAGTACTTTGAATCCTCTCCTGGGGAAAAGTTAATATGTTTTGGGTTGTACTTGGAATAGATGTATCGTGTTCACTGGAGACATGACTCCTTTTACCTTTATTTGGAGATTACGTTTGATTTATAGAGATGTGGATGAGTGCCAAGTTGTCAAGGCGTGACTTTGTAGTGAATGAATTTGAGGAGGTCGATCTATGCTTCCCAGAATTCCCTTTCCTGTGTGTTTCTGGTCAGGGTTGGCCAGAGAAGACACTCTTGTGAGAAATTTGAAGGGGAAAGGGGAGCAGCAGTGAGTTTAAAGCTCATAATTGTTGTTTCTTCTTTGTGGTCTCATCTCCCACATGAGGCGACAGCTGGTCTCTAAGTGGCTCTGCCTCCCCCTGAAGCCTCCTCCAGCTCCCCCAACCCCTGGGCCGGGTGCATGTGTTCAGGTCTATGCTGAAGGGCCCTGCTTCTTCAGGGCATCCATACAGTCAATGTGAGAGACATTGGGAACTAAGACAAGTTTTAGTCTGTCCTTGTGTGCTAGCGCTTGTGCTTGTGCTTCTATCTGGCTCTGGCTCTTCTCCATTTTACACCCATCTTGTATTCCTGACAGCCTGTCCTTGGATTTCAAGATCCAGCATGAGGGGTGGGGACAACCTGACAGATGTGCCTTAACCATACATCACCATTGTGTGAGGTCAAATTCTTCCAAACACATTCTAGTGTTGTCCTGTCATTGAATGCTGACTAATACAGTACTTTGGTTGAATTTTAAAAGGCTACATTTCTTTTAAAAACCCTCAGTTTGCACTGGGGGGCGGGGGGAGGGTGGACTGGGATGGGAGTAAAAGACAGAAAACTGTACCTGAACAACAATTAAAATAAAAAAATTTAAAAATTGTATAAAAACCCTCAGCTTTATTGATGTATGATTGACATGCAGTAAACTGCACGTACGTAAAATGTGTAATCTGATAAGCTTTGACATACGTGTGTCCCCATGGAAGCATCACTGTATTCAAGCTTGGAAATATGCATCACTCTCAGAAGTTTGCTGCTTTCTCCTCCTGAACCTCTTCCCCCGCCTCTCTGTCCCATCTCCAAGGAGCCCACTGATGTGCTTTCTCTTACTTACCCTAAAATAGTTTGCATTTTCTAGAGTTTTATATAAACGGCATCAGGCAGTATGTGCTCTTTTTTTGTCTGGCTTATTTCACTCAGCATAATTGTTACGAGATTCATCTGTGTTGTGGTATGTTCATTGTAAAATAGTTTAATCTAAAATGTTAAATGCTTAATGAGCAATATAGGTCAACCACAAGCATTTGGACGCAGTGTGACTGGGCATAATGCAGAGAAGCAGAAATGCAGGCAATCGGAGGTGCTATTTCCTGATAGCAGAAGGACTAGAGATAGCATCTTTATTTACATCAGCCTCACCTTTGAGGGAAGGAGCATAACCTTCTTCCGAAAGGACTTGGAGAGACTGGACTCTGCATAAAACAGAAATCTTGGCCAGTGGAGTAGGGCTGGACCATGCCATCTCCTAAGGTTACCTAGGAGATTAGGGAGGGAACAGGACACCACCCACTGACTTTTGAGCGTGGCACATTCCGAGAGAAACATGGAATGACATCAGCTTAAATAATGCGGAGTCATTTTTGTTCTTACCTTTCTTCAGCACCATCCACGCAGGAATTCAGCTGCCCTGGAGTGTGTCGCCTTTCCCCTAGTTTGGCTCTAGCCCCATTTTCTCTCTCACATTGCTCAGATAAGTCAGGAGTGACAGGTTGCCCCACAAGGTCTCAAAGCTTCCAAATTTGAGTGGCATTTGACTGAAAAGCAAGAGATCTGGATTGTAACCCAGATCTGGCGCTTACTTACTAGCTGTGGGATATGGATAGATCAGATTCTCTCTCTGAGTCTCATTTCTTCTATTGTAAATGAAAAGAGTTGGAATATGTGGTTTGAAAATCTTTTCATTCTATGCACTTAAGACTGAGATAGTAAAGGCCTGAAGATTAGCAGGTGTGGTCACGTCCAGATCCTCGCAGACAATCAGAACCAAATGTTCATTTGTAACTGTGGGTACCACAACATTCTCAACCAACCATCTACTCACCCATCCATCCATCTATCTGTCCATCCATCCATCCATCCAATAAATATTTAGCAAACACTAACATGTATAGGACATTATGCTTGGCAATGGAGACAAGAAATCAATGACTCATCCTCTTTCCTCAAGTTCACTGAGAGAAATCAAATTTGCACTTGACTAATTACAACATTTCATCATTTCAATAATAACTGTTAAGAATAGAGATGGTGTTTTGGTAACATTGTGATCCTCAAAACCTTGTCTTCTGTTGAAAAACTGAATATGGGTACATTTAGGGCAAAGGGCACTTCAGAAAGTACTACACAGAAATACAGAAGGGAAGGATTAAAAATGTTAACCCAAGCATTTTCTTTTCAGGGAACTCATGGTCACCTTTTTTTCTTGGCATATCTTGCTGACAGTTATATATTTCTGATATGTACTATCACTGCAGCAAGCCTTTAGAAAAAAGAGGAAAGAGAAGAAATCCTAATCTACTCTCCATATAGATGAACAGGTGACCACTAATTTTACTTTTTAAAAAGACCCAAACTGAAAAGCCATGGACTTTCGAAGAAAAAGAGACATTATTTAGAATTGGCCAAATTTAATTAATCCAACATTATTAACTTCCACTCTAAAATATAAATATGATGATGTTAAACCTGAAGTTCATCCTCATAAAACAAGGAGTGTATATACTTTCAATTTTGTCATAAATGCTAAAATTTTATTGATTAGCATCTAAATTCTCCAGAGATAGCTTTAAATGAAAATAAAAATCTGCTTTTAAAACAATTCTCCTTTATCCTCTTCAATTTTATTAGAAAAAGCTTTGAATGAATTGATTCGAGGGGAAGAAACAGCTATACCAACAGAGAAACTCTGGCCATCCCTTCTATTTTTTGTTCTTAACTTGTACAGTTGAACATACTAGTAAGTAAACAGCATATGTGTGTTTTAATCGTTTAACTTTAAATGTTCAGCTCTCCAACAGACCTGGGTGAAATTTGCTCCTCTGTCTGACTTCCCCAGAGCCAGCAAGCCGGGTCACGTGGCTGGCTGACCTCCCAGCACCACCTACTTCCACGCCATGAGATGCCATCAGAACCCACCCAAAGGAGCCAGTCGTCCCCATGAAACAATGAGCAATTCTTACAAGACACAACTAGAGCTCTGTTACTGTGGCACAGGAAGGCTTGATAAGATCTCCCGGCCACAGCATTCTTTTGTGTCAGCAGACGCAAGTGGGATGTTCCTTCTGCAGCTCTTACTGAGCAAGAGGAAGCAGGCTTTGAAACACAATGTTCACTGAAGCCGGCTTTCATCTGAGGAATCCCGTGTGGCTCCTGCTTCAAGATGTGCGCTCTATCTGCAGCAGAGCTCTCCTGATGCATTTCCGTTGTTTGTTCTGGGGGGAAGGCAGCACCTTAACAAGACTCACTGTTGTACTAGGTAAAGGGCATCTCATTGTGCTGGGCAAGGCATTCTGTCTCAAGATGTCTCCAGTGAGTCTGGAGCCGAGAAGGAACATTAAAAATAAAAAACAATCAAAGCCTCCGCCATCCTGGCTCACTGATGTAACCCTTGCCATGTTAGGGGAGGAACACGTAGCGGCCCCGCTGACCCCTGGGCAGCATATGCGTGCGTGGTGACTGCAGGAGCGGGAAGTATTTGTTGCTTTAGCTATCACAGTGGGCACAAAGCCACGGCCACAAATGGGGATGCTTAAATGTAGGTCTGAGTGAGGTGGGCCTAAGAGAACTTGCCCAGAATCAAGTATCCGTTGTGGGGTAATTCTGGCTCTTAAAGGAGAAAAATGGGGAGGAAGTAATCCACACTGTCAAATCCTAAACCTCTACCCCTTTGTCTTAGTTTTAAACTTAGCAACCCATCTTCTTTACAGGGAAAAACATTCTGGTTCTGATAAAGGGTCTCTGTGATTAAGGAGAGGTCTAAATCAGTACCTGGAGAAACATCTCAGTACTGTTAGTCCATCTTTGTTTCTTGCTAGACACCTCCTCCTATCTATCACTTGGCTAACCATGTTTTAATGCAGATGGACCTAAGCAACTAACCCTCAGTAAGGAAAGAAGAGTAAACACTGTATTATGCTTGCTTTCATGACATTTTTACTCTGAATATATTTTTTTCCTCTGACTCTGAACGTAAGCTGGAAAAGTAAGGTAGACATTATCTATTTCAGCAGTAGAGGGAATCAGCAGAGAGACAGAACAAGGTTAGAGACCCTTGAACCTCATGAACAGCTAGTAGCAGTACATGAAGGAAATCTCACGTGTCTGTTTCCTGGCCCAACCATGTTTATTAGCTCAGGTTCCCTAGACATGCAAACACACGACCAGTCTCTAATCTGACCATCGATGGTGGCTTCCATGACCACCAGAGGGCTAAAGTCCTACCTATGGCTGTGTGTTTATATGAAGGCGGATGTTACAGGTAGACAAGAAGACATTGATACCGGCAAACTCGAAAAACCTGGAAGTTGTTTCTTGGAATCCAGTGTACTTGTTCTAGTCTAAAAAGAACAGACATCAATCATATAACTGACGCAAGATGTCGATGAAAACAACCCAGGTAGTTACCTTTCCCAAGAAGAAAAGAATTGAAAGAGCACCAAGAAATCAAAATTCTAGCTAAATCCCATGAAGAGGACCAAAAACTGCTCTCTGAAAGGCTTGTCTCAAACTGGCTTGATGACAGAACTCTTGAATATCTGGAAATATGGAGTCTTTTTTGAGATATTCTGGGGAAAGGATTTATCCAAACCTAGGCATAACAGAAGTTTCTGATGACCTTCCTTCTACTTCTGATTTCAATACCTCATCCCTGATTGCAATAAGCTTCTGGAAAAGAGCATTCAAATTAGTTATTGGCTTTGGGTTGAAAGGAAATGTGTGATACTATTTCTTCATCTATCATACCCTTCCCTCAACCCTAGTTAAAAGAGTAAAATAAAATTAAACGATAAAATAAAATGGATAACTAGGAGCCAAAACATTATAAAGGATATTCCCACATTGAATTGTAGTGGGATATTCCAGGATTCTTTCCAATTCTAAGATTCTATAACTTCAAAAATCTTAGGAGAATATGTATATAATTTATATACATATATTGGTGTTCTCTGAGTTAGGACCACATAAATGATGTCCAGAAGAGCATCACGTATTAGATCAAAGCACATCTAATCCATTCATTTTAACTGAGGCAAAAAAAATATGCTGTATGCCCAGGACTATGTAACTTGCAGCAAATAAAAGGATACATTCCCACCCTCAAGAACATCGCAATCACAGAAACAGTTGATTTTGATATAACATAGTATGTGCTGACTTGAGTGGTACCCACAGTAGCATGAGCCTTAACTAGGACCCTAATTCACCTTAAGAAGGAACAGTAAAGGTGGAAGCCTTTAAAAAAGGGGGGGGGTAATAAAAGGAAGCTTTTAAAAGGGATGTCTGAGATAGCACTTATAGCTTGAAAAGCAGTTGTCTAGATGAAGAAAATACGGAAGAGATTCCAAACAGAAGAGAAAAGTAAGGGGACTTGAAACATGAGACTCATCTGAAGGACTACGGGTAAGTCGGCATTTCTGAAATGTTGAGGGTACGGTTGAAATGGAGCAGGGCACGTCTGCAGGCGCCGGGCATGAAAACTGTCTTGAGATTTTAAAGCTTCCGTAGGATATTGCTAAAGAAAATCAGACAAGATTTAGGTCTTAGTACTCAGTAGCAAGACGCCAGGAATTAGGTAAAGTTAGGTTAGGCATTAAGTAAACTGATAAAAACAAGGCTGAGCTTATGTAAGATCAAAAGATATATTCAAAGATGAGGAGGGGCAATTAGAACTGAAGGCAGGTGCATAAATATTACTGATATCTTGACCAATTGGTTATGACGTTTTTAGGAGAACTTTAAAGGGCATTAACGGTGTGACTCATTTTTTTTTTCTTAGAAGCAACCAACAGGACATCTGCAAAGACCTGGCTCCTGACTACAATTCTATACATCTAAGAATAAATGAAAAAGAAATCAGAACATGAGAAAAAAGGGAAAGAGAGAGAGAGAGAGGATTAAACTCTGCAGGGTATGTGTAAAATATTTTTAGTGACCTCAAATTATGAGATTAAAAATGGAATGAAAAGGACACAGTTTTGAAGGTAGACGATTGAATATAAACTCCTGAACTTGCTCTATGGAAGTAACAATAGTGACTTGAGTTCAACCAACAGCCATGTGTATTTAGAAAATCGGAAAAAAGGAGGGATATTGGAACTATTCTTTGGCTAGGAAAAGTGATAGAAACTACTATTATTAAAATAATTTCAGGAAAGACAAGGAAGACCTTTATTAAAACAATAAAGAGGAGCATTCACAGGGCCTCAAAAGGGAAGGGCTTAAGGAGACCCTAGTGCCTCACTTCCTCTTGCATTCTTTCCAATCCCCAACTGTTAACGGCTTAGCAAGGTCACAAAGTAGACAGATCTGGAGCAAACAGAGCCAGCTATATAATGTAGGGTCCAGAACAAAATGAAAATTCAGAAGCTCATAGTCAAAAAGCAAAAGCTAACATCCTATTAGAGGTACTAAAATACAAAGCTTTTTCCTTTCTCCCAAAAGCCTTTCTCTTGAATCATCATGGTGGGTTTTTTTTTTTAATTTTTTTATTTAATACCATTATAAAGAAAAACGTAAATTTTAAGTTGTTATCATATCATTTGTCTTTATATTGTTTATGCCTAACTTAAATACAAACATAAAAGCATTTAATGTGTATATAGAATTATCAAAATTATGTAATTTGTATTTTGTAACTCATACATGCATATATATTTTGTTCTTACTATAAGAGTGGAAATACAGCAGAATACTAACAACTATTTTTATTTCACTTCTCAGTGTAGATTTATTTTACCAACATTCTCTATCTTCAACATACTGATGGGTAAGGAAGAACGAAGAGGAAAAGTAACCACAGATCACTCTATCTTTCTCTTTCCTTTAAGTCATGATTTTTAGCATATGTGATTGGCTAGTATGGGGAAGTGCCATAAGTAAGAAAGGATATGATAGAGTTTATGTTTCTTAGAATGCCAATGTCTTATATCAGCATCTGAAGCAAGTTCTCATTCAAAAGGAAAGCATGGCCTCTCAGGTTTGTCGGACTGCCACCCGCAACCCCCACTCAGTCGTAGACCTAACACACTTGCCTTGTCTTTGCTTTGAGTCTCAGTGATCTCCCGGGCACTGTGGGTCTACCTGAATGTTGCACTATGCACCACAGTGAACACTAAATAAGAATGGGACAAGAGGAATCACAGCAGTTACACATATGGTATGTGTGTCCTCTGCTCCTGCACATGTTCCATTGTCCTATTTGATTTCACTTAAAAAAGCCCCTACAGGTTTAAGGATAACATTATTAAGAATCTTAATATGGCAATAATAGAGCATTAATCCAAGTCCTAGGCTCTCCTGAACACCTGTATGAGTTCACAGTTTCCTTGCCCTTGAAGCCAGCTGTGGTAACAATGGACTAATATTTCCAGCTCTCTCTTATCCATTGTCTAGAGAAATTGCTTCTTCCCAATAATTATTTCTTATCATGACCCTAAAGGTATTTCAGAAAACCTTTTGGGATCAGCAAAATCTCCTCCAATTTATTACCCCAGCCTCATGGAAACAAGGCAATAAGACTAACAACAGTGTAATTTATAACAACCTCATTGAAATTCGGCAACAATGCAGGGAAATACACCTGGAGAAATAATTTAGCTGCTTGAGCCAGACTTTTTATGAAATTAGAGATGAAGGTTGAAATGACTTGTGATTACATCCTAATGGCTATTACCAATTTTCACCTCATACATTCATTCAAGGTCCTACAACAATGACCCATGAGGCCAGCTCATTGTCTATTTTTCATTTTGGGGGAAGGGAGTTCCATCCCAGGGGGCTCTCTTGTCAACCAGGAAGCAAGATGAAAGGAGCCATGCAAGAGGGAATAGACTAAATGTTACCCGAGGATCTCCAATAGGGGATGTAAGACACTGGAACATCGCAGGACTTTTCACAGGATACCACAGAGGCATTTAAAGGTTGCTTCTTCACCTCCTTTGAGTGACAATGACACCGTGTTGAGAAGTACTGCTTAGGAATGTGACTCATTTTAAAGAAATTTCTTCATGATGATATCAATAGCCTACATAGCTTTTCAGTATGTCAACTAGCATTTATGACTGCAGGTGTTAAAGTAGAATGTCCTGAGGAAGAAGAGTTCATATTGAAATACCCAGCATCAGGCATGCTGGGCACATTTCCTTCCCAGAAAAAAATGACATGGTACCCATCCAGAAACTCACAAAACACTGCAGAGGATGTGGATTGGCAGTGTTAGCCCCTGCATCTGGAGAGTTATTTATAGCCAAATCCTGATAATCCATTGTAAAGGAGAAAAGGGAAAGAATAGATTATTCAAAATCATGCATCATTCACACGCTTTATTTTAAACAGTTGTTTTGAACTGCCACTTTTCTATCAAAATTTCCACCAGACTTATTAACAAAGAGTCAATTTACAACTTGGTGTTTGGGGGAGGGGTTATGTCATTTGCTGACCAACAAGAATAAATGTCACAGACTGGGTCAGAGCATTGTTGGGTAGCCATAAACAAACAAAGGATGACAAATGAATGAACTATTGCTATGAAAGAATGACTGATCTGCTCTGACCCTGCATGACTACACTGTGCAACTATGGGAGCTCACAAAGACCAAAACTGAAGCACTGAGCCTAATAGCTAAAGGAATAGTTACACCATTTAACATACATCTCTTAAATTCCAGGTCATACTTTATTATAGAAATGTGAGTTCACTCAAAATTGGTGAGGAGCCCTGACTGATGTGGCTCAGTTGGTTGGCTATAGTCCTACAGAGGTTACCAGTTTGGTTCCCAGTCAGCACACATGCCTGGGTTGCAGGCCTGGTCCTCAGTCTGGGATGTGGGAGAGACAACTGATTGATGTTTTTCTCATACATTGATGTTTCTCTCACTCTTTTTCTACCTTCCCTTTTCTCTGAGTATAAATAAAGAAATATTTTTAAAAATTAGCAAAGAGCAATTGACTAGAAAATAATTATTGATTGCTTTTAATGTTTTATTTTTTATTAAATATTTTATTGTTGTTCTATTATAGTTGTCCCAATTTTTTCCCCATTGCTCTCCTCCACCCAGCCCACCCCCCCAGCTCCCACAGTCAATCCCCACACTGTTGTCCATGTCCATGGGTCATTCATACCTGTTCCTTGACTAGTCCCTTCCCCTTCTTTTCTTTTTATCCTCACTCAAGGATATATTTATTGATTTTTATACAGAGACAAAAGGAGAGAGAGAGAAACATAGATCAGTTGCCACCTATAAGTGTCCCAACCAAGGATAGAACCCACAACCTAGGTATGTGCCCCGACTGGGATCAAACTCTTAATCTTTTGGTATACGGGAGAACACTCCAACCAACTGAGCCACCCAGCCAGGGTATAATTACTGATTCCCTAGCTCTTTCTTTTCCCTGAGTCATGATGTATAGCCAAAAGGCCAAGTCTCAATGGTTCTATAAAGGAAGCTTCTGAAAGATCTGTTGTATTATGTCAACCTATAAGAAACAGGTCAACAGATTGGATCATCTGTTTTTGGACCTGTTTGAGAAAAGCCTTAGGACCTTCCTTGAGTGGTAGGAACTGTCCCTGGCATGCAACCCAACTCTAATATTTAACTTAATTAGTAATGACTGATGTTGAGAATACCACAAGTTTATCTGATGTGGTATTCTTGGATTATGTTTAGATTCTACCACCTATCAGAATCAAAGTTGGCTGCTATTCTACACCCTCTGATTTTTGGCTTGAATCCAGAAAGCTATACACCCATCCCATATGTCTTAAGATGACTTAAACTCCTCACCACATTCCCAATGAATTGTTTTAAAAAAATATAGATACTGTATTCAACTTCTTTCTAGTTAGAATAGATTTTCAATGTCATTTGCTCAACCTTCATGGTGACATTCACTGAGTGTCTATTATATACCATGTTCTCTGCTAAGCACTATTTGGGGGAAAAGCTCATTTAATATTAACCCAAAACTCATGAAGCAAGTTCTATTATTATACTCATTTGCCACAAGAGAACAAGGACTTGGAATAAAAGTACTTTGCTGAGAACACTCATCTATAAAGTGGTAGACATGGGACGTGATGAACTCACACCTTCTCACATTGGAACTTGAGCTCTTACTCATTATTCTACACAGAAACCTATTTCATTGCACCAGAAAATGCTGTGTTCGATAACGTTTAACAGGTTAGGAATAACACATTTTCAAAACACAAACTACTAAATTTGCATAGATTTCTTGAGGTCTAAATTGTGGCAGTGTGCCACTACTGGATCACAGAAAAGCAAAATAATTCAGAGAGGCCCAAGGAATCAAAACATTGGTTATGAATAATGCCATATACTTGGAAGACCTGACATGTAGTCAGGTCGATCAAGGAAAAAGAGAGGGGGCAACGAGTCTCCAAAAAGCGTCGGTGGCCTACACTTAAGTGCTCACAAGGCACCAGCATAAGTTTTACTGGTGCGTGGGCTACTTGTGACTGCAAGCACTTCCTAACTATTGCATCTGATACAGACGACATGCACTTCTCCTTCCCCATCCTCCTCGTTTCCTACCCTTGTTCCTAGACTTCTCAGAATAAAACGAATCTCTGATCCAGTCTACAGATAAAGAGTTGACATATCACCTATTGAATGCAGTTAATCTCCACTCTATAAATTCACAAACTAAATGTTAGTACACGAATCATCATGAAATTCACTAGATTCTCATCAGCAAGATTTCTTGTCAAAAAGCTTAGGGCTAGTGTTCGTTTGGCAGGACCATTCATCCAAATGGCACCATTATTCCTGGTATTGTTTCTCTTATAATAAAAAAAAATCCTAACTTTTTAAGATTGAGAGCTTTCTCTGGAATGATATTTTCAATCTAAACCAAGAAAAAAGAGATGACACATAAGTTATAGTTTTGATGAGATAAACATTGAAGCATAATATTTAGTAGCATGAGAACCTTTTGAGAAACTTCTTTTTGACCTGAGAAAAGATAACAGAACAAAGGTAATTCCTGGTGACTAAATGTAGGAAATATCTTAAGTATTGTTGCCTCTTTGTAGATGGGGAAAAAGTTTCTCCAATCCTAGGATCCTGGTTTAAAAAACTGAGTTGTAAAGTGGGCGATTTCACTACATCCTCCAATTTGGAAACTGTTAAAACAGAGGTAGAGAGATTTGAAAGTGAAAGGCCTTCTGTTTCTCCAGTAACTTTCATTTCATAAGCTTTCATTCTCCAGTAAATTTGCTTTGGGCTGTATAATCTCTTTTTAAAAAATAATGTATATTTATTTCAAATCCTTAGGTCCTGAAACTGTTTTTAGTAGAAGATTTTGAGTGTCTGAAAGAATTGGATCAGTATCCAGATTTTAATTTTTGTTGGATGGTGCTTTACACTGCAAAATAGATACACTCCTATAGCCAGAGAAGGTTGAACCTGAACTAATTTTTAAAAATAACTTTAGTATTAGACATTTTTCAACATTCTTATAGGGATATTATTATGTAAATGTGGAAATAACTTCTTCAGTTTGTCCCAACTTCAGCATATAGTGTGGTTTATTTTATTTTTTCATCCTCCATGTCATTAAATGATAACATTGAGCTAAGTCACATTTCATCATGGCTGACAATATCTTGCAAGCACAGAGCTTAACAAAACAAAGCAGCAATAAAAGCTTTGGCTTTGCTTTTATTTCATTTTCTTTCCATAAATTATTGCTTACCAGAAGGTAGAGGCTTTTAACATTTCTTAGAATATCAAATTTGCTTACCATTAGTAGACATTTGTACCAGAGTGAGTGAACAAATGACACTGTGGTTCTTAACAATAATTAAGTAGCTCATTTAAAACAATCTTTATTTCTTTCCCTTTTGGAGTTTGAGTTTGAGTTAAGGTGGCTGGATTATTCAGTTACTTGACACAATTTTTTTGCATTTTGACCCTTAAATATAGATCAGACTTTTCATCCATTCTATCTTAGACCAAGTATTATCTATTTTCAGGAAAAAACTTTTGGTGAAGCAAAACTTTCAGTGAAGAGTCGTATTCAACAGAAAGATTATTGGTTTGCTAGAATTTGCCATTTGCCGGGTGGAAAGCATTTACAGGACTTTGAAGCATATTTTCCATTTACAGAAAAAGCATTTATGGAAAAATAGCATTCATGTGAAAAAAGAGAAAATCTACTCATTGCTGCTTCATCATCTCTACACAGAAGGATAGATAGGGGAAAAGCACTCCTAACTTTCCTGGCAATAATCAAGGAAACTGAGAGAAATCCTGATGGAGAATATCTGTTTTAAAAAAGAAAAAAAGAGGCTGAGTTTGAAACTATCAGGGACACTTCCTGTGTAGAACTCAGCAGCAGGCAGGCAATGGCTGAGCCGCGCTCCCTCCTGGAGCCAGGCCAAGGTCAGAAACTTCAATTTTGACTTGTTAATTTATGGAAAATTCTGACACATTTTATATGTGTAAATCCAGGTACATGCAAACCCACCAGTTTCTTAGCAACACCAGTGTTCTTGCCTATTACTTATTTTTAACTAAGAAAGAGCATAACTGGAAGAATTCTTAACATATCATACATTACAACACAACCTATTTCACCTACACTTCATGGACAAAACTAAGGGGGGTGGAAATGGGTGGGAGGTGGGGAGCCCTGGGGGGTGGACTGGGATGGGAGTAAAAGACAGAGAACTGTACTTGAACAACAATTAAAATAAAATTAAAAAAATCAAAATAGGCAACTATCACCACTACAATAAAATTTAATAAGATATATAATTACACACCAAAAGTACATTTGCATTGTGAAATGTTATTTTTTGAGACTTCAGTATCTACTTTCTTAGATAGTCTATTTTCTCACAGTCTCAAGGTCAAATACTAGCAAGTGTGAATGCCAAGGTATTTAAAAATAACTATATTTAAGTCATTGCAGATATTATTGATGTAATGTAAATTATTAAAATTGGGAATGTAAATTGGTGAAAATTTTTTGTAAAGCGACTTACCAGTATCAATTGCAGTATCTCCTGTGCTATAAGACTTTTAGTTTCAGCAGTGACATGTAAAAATCTTGGAAGTTGCCATGCCCTTTTTTACAACAAAATAAAGCTAAGCAAACTAAAAATGAATAAATTTTCTTGAACTCATCAGAGAACTGAGGTCACAGGAAAAATTGGTCCCCCAAATCTGGAATCCAAAGAGTCACAGCTGAGATAGACTTACCAGAAGCAGATGTTTCTGGAACCATAAACTGGTAGGAACGCTTATGTGACAATTTTAACAAATTGCTGGGGGCTGAGTGTGGTCTAGCCTAAAAGAGATAAACTCCTGGGGGCCACAGCCTTAAAGCTGAAAGGTGAGGAGTTTCTCTGAGGGAAAATATTTAGGGGGTCATGACCCCCTAAGAGAGGAGTGAAAAACAAGTATAGAAATTCAAAGTCACTGGCATCTACTACTAATTCAAACATTAAACATCACCTAACTCCTAGC
>PVKM010005002.1:0-49698 GCA_004027735.1 Carollia perspicillata
GGGGGGGTGGAAACAGGAGGGAGGTGGGGAGGGCTGGGGGGGCGGGCTGGGAAGTGGGTAAAAGGCAGAAAACTGTACTTGAACAACAATTAAAATAAAATTTAAAAACATGAGTTATTTCAAAATAAATTCTTTCCCCTTCTTAAACTTAGCTCTGTAATCAAACATACCATTCCAAAAAAGCGCATCTGATGTAATTTTCCTATTCACTGTCAACTATTCTTTCTATTGTTTTAAGATTCCCTTTGCATTTTTTCCCCCAGTAACCTAAAAGTAATTTCTGGCAGACAACTCCTATTTCAGGCCATTTTATTGATACAGAAAAGAACATTATCTAGTGTCCTTAAAGAGAGAGTGATCTCTAATCACACTGAGTATTAATCCAGTACTTCCAAAAGGAAAAGAGAAACACAGTGTATACTGAAACTACCAGAAACCAACTGTATACTGAATATTTTCCTATATATCAAAGTCATTCATTGCTGTATATAAGTGGCAGTAAGATACTTCCTCATTTATTACCATGTCTATATAAAACTTTTAGTTCTCAAAAATACTTAACATCCCCTTTAGTTTTTTTTTTCATAGTATTTTTTCCTCTGAAGGTTCAAGCACTTACACAGTTTTTGAACGTGACTTGCAAATCACAGAGGGAAGAGAGGAGGGAGAAGGGGGAGGAGAGAGAAAGACGGAGAGAGTGAAACTAGTTTAAATATGTTAAAATTTTTATGTACTGTGGTGGAATAAATACTGTAAGTCAAGTGACCTGATTCAAGTCCCAGTTCTGCTGATAACCAGCTATATGAGTTCCTCTGAGTCACTTAATCATGTTTCTTTCATTGCAAAGAAAGTGATTTTGACTTAATGCCCATTTTAAATTTGACTTTAAGGAAATCTACAATTAAAGTTTATTCAAACATTGTATTATGATAACAGCTTGATTAAAGGTATGTCATTTTTTTTCTATATGGAGTTAGTTCTTCGCTTTTGTCTCAGCTTGACCTGCATCCTGGATTACTTAGGTTGCACATTCAAGATACACTTTGGAGGCAAAGGCAGCGGGGAAAGATTCTTTCATAAGATGGGATGGAGCTGAGCAGATGAGAGAGTTAAGGAATGAGTGCATATGTATGCAAAAGAAAATGTGATTATTCTCAAATTAGGACCACTGAAGAACTCTGCTTAAATCTGGGGGAGGGGGCTGTAACGAAAATTGAGGGAGGCCTTGAACTGAGACGCTCAGGTAATAGCAGACTCCACCTTTATACCTTCAGTGGACACCAAACCAGTCTCCAGTTCCGGGTTCCCAACCAATCATATCAAGCCACAACAGAGGGATCTGCCAACCCGGGCACCGTTTCAGGACTCCAGAGTGAGATTCCACGACCCCAGCACCTGTCGGTCTCACACAGTTTCCAAAAGGAGGTGATGAAAGAGAACAGTAGTAGGTCTACCCCCGGTTCTTTTCGATTCAGGCTACTAACAGGTGCAGGAGCCCTCGAGACCGCAACTACCTCAATACCCCAGGGACGGAGGAGCGCCTCCTTGTGACCCTCCCACGTATCCTTTCTCCAGGGCCAATTCTCCTGTTTACAGGTCCCAAGCTCCAACCGTGGTTTCTCAGGCCTCGGGAACCCCAGGCCTGGAAAGGGGACAGAGGGATGCCGAGAGTAAAGGCAGAGGGGGAGGGTGCACTCCTCACCACCGGAGAAAAAGATAAAGCAGGATAGGGGCAGCTGTGTTCCCCCTCGGCGACGGAGGGAGGCCGTCCCTGCGTCTGTCGAAGGCTCTGTCATTCCTTCACTCACTCACCAGGAGCAGCAGGGAGCATCTCAGGTCGGGTAATGATAGGAAGACGACAGGATTCATGATAACGCTGGGATCCTCGGCAGGGACAGGCGTTGGCTGCTGGGACCGGGTAGGGCTGGACTGGGTGAGGAAAGGGCTGGGCTCCGGGAGCCGGCGGCAGCGGAGGATTCTCCCGGCAGCTACACCCCGTCCTCTCGACCCGGAGCTCCAGTGGCGAACACCCGGGACAACTTCCAGAGAGGCCTCTCAACCCTCACTTCCGGGTCCTGCCCACCTCGGAGCACATTGGGAAATGTAGTCCTGCACCCCTCTAACTGAGCCCGTCGTTGGGCATCCAAAACTCCTTTCCCATCAGGCTCTCGGCCCACGTAACCCAAGTTCTCTGCACGCGAGGCCCTGTGGGATAAAAAGGGCAAAGAACGGGTGTACTCCTGTATTTCGGAGGAATAGGAACTACAATTCCCAGAGGGCTGTGCGGCCCAGAGTCTCCGGCGGCCCTCTGAGGGGCTCTGTTTCAGCGCGTTGGGGTCTGCCCCTGCCGGATGTAGTGTACTGCCCTGGAGGGATGGGCGGCCCAGTGGGGGTCGTGCCTCCTGGAGCCGCCCCTGGGATGTGAGTCCAGGAGGAGGCGAGGGTGAGTAGGAGGGTTCCTGGCGGGGGAAGCTCCAATCGATCTGCAGTGCCTTAGCCCCTGCCTCAGACTCCAGGGCTTGTGGCCTTAGCTGTGGTCTGAGCCTCCTTGTTTGGTCTCCCCGCCTGCTGCCTTTTCTTCGGTAATTCCTGCGTTATGAAGCCGGAGCCCCTTCTCAGGGCCCCGGATGAATAAGTAAATGACACATCCCTGACTGTCTTTGTGGGCTCGTATAAGAGTACATATGGGATAGGATGGGAAAGCACGTTGTAAACTGAAAAGCTCAAGTGCGAAAGTGATTGCTGGTAATGCGTGGATCACTGCCCACCAGACGATTAGGGAATTCGTTAGCCAAGCTGTTGAGGCTCAGTTACCTCTCCAGGCTCAACTACAAACACCCAGCCGGGTCATTTGCCCCAAATGGAAGCCAAACAATCACTACTAAGTACCAGGGAGGCATTCTGCCTTTTCGTGGTTCTCCCTAAGCTTTGCCTTTGCCCCAGCTTTCCTTCTACCTGGAATGTCCTTAACCCCTTCTCTATCTGGAATTTCATCTCAAATAACAGTCTCGGAGAACTTCCCAAGCAACTTCTCTTTCGTCCGAATCAGAATTACTCTTTCTTGCTTGTGACTGACTACAGCACCACTAGTTTTGTACAGTTATAATTATTACACCATTTATTACACTGGCCTGTTTTATAGTTAGTAATGATGATGAGACCTTTGCATTTTATAGCATTTTATAATTAACAAAGTGGTTTTGGTTTTCATCTCTGAGTATTATTACAAAAAACAATAGGGCTAAAAAATACATTTGAGCAAAAAAAGAAAAAAGAAAACTAGGAATCACTTTCCCAGCTGACAAAACCAAGAACTTCTAGTTAGGTTTCCAGTCTCCTAGTCCAGTTCTTTAACCGCTATACCACTGATCTGTCTCTCTAACTGAGGAGATAGAAATGGGGAGTTTAAAGAGAATAGATACTCGTGAGTATAAACTCATTACTCTAAGAAATTCAACTCTGATCCTGCTCATGCTCTGAACTTAGCACCCAGACTGTGACTTTTCACTCCGCAAACATCTATTGAACACCAGCTATGTATCTGTTGGTGAAATATATATAAATACATGTAAATGAGATTAATTTTGAGTGTATTTTCAAAGAGTATGAAGAATTTGGCGGGGAGAGGTGATTCTTACAGGCCTCAAACTCGGATCACTGAGAATCTAAAATGATGCACATCAGAGTTCAGAACAATACCTAGCACATAGCTGGTACTTAACTTGTTGAATGAATCAGCAAGGTCTACCTTTTCCATTTTCGTATTTTACAGAAAGTCGGAGGACTGAAGTAGCCAAAGGGCACACTTCTTGTTATTAATGGAACAGGGCCCCATTGCAATTATTCATCTACAGTGTTTCTACCTCCATCCCTGTTTTGTAGCTTCTTTCAGGTCACTTCAGTATAAGCCTACATATGACAGTGGGTTTTCTTATATGACAGACATGCTCAGACATGATAGAAGTGTCTCATAATGCCCATGTAAAAGAAAGCCAAGAAGAGCTGACCTTTACCAAAATTAAGAAAACACTTTCACTGTAAGGCAGAATTGGAACCAAACATGTTTCTCAGTGACACCACAAGTACTAGCTCATCAGCAGTGATAAATATATCTTACAAAACTCCCAGATTCTCAGGAGTTGCAGAGGTTGGAGTAACGCTTATTGGTAAAATCAGAAGAGGACTTTGTCTATCTTTCCAACAGCTATTCCTGCACTGGAGCTGATCAACAGCTACTCTCTTTAAATAGCTGTATGTGCTCCAGTTTGCCATGATCCCCGTGACTCTCTGTGTTTCTTACACTTGAACTCGCTGCTCCTTACAGACATTCAGCTTTGTTAGGAAGGAAGTTTAAGTTCATTGATGCAACTACTCCCCTTCCCATCAGGTACTTGAATTTTTGCCGCATTTCTGGTGTAATCCAGTCTCTGCTTAAGCACTCACTATTTTCCTATGCACAGAATGCATTTTTAGACAGTTCTAACACCATATCAGATTATCAGTCAGAACAAAACTTTTTAATATGAAATCTGGTGAATCCCAATGACGTGGTGCTCCAAGTAAGATCCTAAGGTCAGGATCTCAAGCAAGGTATATTGCCCTGGTAAACACAAGGAGACAGCAAATAAAAATTCTGCCTTTTCTCTTCATGAAAGAAAAAACTAAGTGCTTTTTCCCCCATCACTTTGAATACTTATCGCCAGTCCCTTCTTGCCTGTAGAGTTTCTTTTGAGAAATCAACTGATAGTTTTATGAGGACTCCTTTGTAGGTAACTCTCTGTTTTTTCTCTTGCTGCTTTTTTTAAAAAATATTTTATTTATTTATATTTGGAAGAAGGGAGGGAGAAAGTGAGAAACAGCAATGTGTGGTTGCCTCTCATGCACCACCAACTGGGGACCTGGCTTGCAACCCAGGCATATGCCCTGACTGGGAATCAAACCAGCAACAAGCAACCCTTTGGTTTACAGGCTGGCGCTCAGTCCACTGAGCCACACCAGCCAGGGCAGATCTGCCTGAACAATTAGTTTACATCATACTTATTTTGTGGCTTGGTCATTACCCTTTTTTCCCTTCAATTTATTTATTTATTTTTAGAGAGAAAGAGAGGGAGAGAAACATCAGTGTGTGGTTGCCTCTCATGCACCCCCAACTGGGGACCTGGCCCACAACCCAGGCATGTGCCCTGACTGGGAACCAGCAAACCTTTGGTTCGCAGGCTGGCACTCAATCCATTGAGACACACCAGCCAGGGCAATTACTTTTATTCTCAATATCAATTCTAATGTTTAGTATCATGTGGAATCAAATTACTTGTATTAACTTAAGAAATCAAACGTGGTTTTAGGGCCCTGTGGCTAATGTTAAATATCAAGTCTACCCCCATTTTTTCCCCTTGATAGTCCCTGGGAAGGGTCTTGGGAGCATCTGACCCCTTTATTTTAAAGATGAGCAACTTATTCAAAGGATCGCCTAATTTGCCACATTATGGTAATTCTAAGATTATGACTGCAGATTTTCTGAATCCTAGTCACATATTCTAGTAAACTGTATTTATAACATACTCAATTACAACAGATGAGACAGGTTTCAGAAGTATTTCCTGTGTGTGCTCATGACTTAAATTATTGTTTCAGGTTACTTCAGTTGGGAAGACTATGAACAGATCAGAGAACTTGTTCTTTACTGGCTCCTCGTTAGCATCCCAAGTTCATGCTGCTGCTATTAATGGAGATAAGAGTGCTCTTCACAGGCTCATCATAGGTAAGCAGTCCCTGTAACTACAGAAACTTTAAAGATAACTCTTTGTCCTAAGGAAGTTTGTCAAACTTAGTTTTAATTTGCACTGTACTATACATTTTAGTTGAAATACATTAATTATTATTTACATTTTGTTCCAAAACTTGAATAAGAAATAAAGTAAGTCCTGAGACTTAAAAATGTGGATTAGAATTAGGGGGAAAGTACTTGAAAAACAACTGTATTGGGCATTGAATCTGGATATGTACACTGAGGTGCTAAGATAATTCATCTTTGTAATAACAGAGATCTAGAATGAGATAGTAAATAATGGTCTTTAACACTTAATATATACCGAAAGTACTAACATTTACAAATAATTTAAATTATAGTGATTTAAAATTGATTCAATATTCCCCTGTCGTTGACTCAGTTGAGAGACATTGATTCAGTGCCCTATGTAGCATACATACAGAGATAGGTCCAAAACAGAAGTTCTAGACAGAAAACCAGGTGAATAGGAGAGACAGTCTTAAAGGACCGAATGAGTAGGAATTTTTCAGAGTTGTAAAACCCACAAATTCACCTGTTCATAAATCTTTAGTCTTATGACTAATTAATTAGTCTTCCTAAATAAAATAAAAATGTGTATTATTTGTGATCATTTTACACATCATGATTGACAGCTTGAGTTTTTAAAATATCCACACCACTTGAACTTCATACCTGTTCTTCCAGACTTTCTTTGCACCCTACCTTTCCAGTTCCTCCAGGAACTTCTGCCCACATGCTCTAATCTCTGGCTAGGCTTTCTGTTCCCCAGCATGCCATGACGTTTGTCTTACTTTTCTCTACGCGTGTTTCCTCTCATCTTTTCTACCTTCTCTCCCCTTACCTTCTTCTCTACTAAATAAGCTTCTACTTATCTTTAAAGACATTCTTTTTTTTTTACCACATACTGTGAAGATTTCTTTTTTCTCTTAGGAATGTGTCACCTGATAGCTCAGCTTCCTGCATTCGCAGTTACTCTCTGGAACTTGACATCTTCACTGCCTTTGAATCATTTATTAAAACATTCCACCATTCGGCTCACTAATGAGAACAATAGTTTTTCTCCTTTTTTTTAGGTTTTTCAAATTTTTAATTTTTTTTTCCTCTTACCATTTAGTTCCCTTATACTTCCCCCATCCCCTGCAGTCACCACACTGGTCTCCATGGCCATGAGTCCTTTTTCCTTTTTGCTCCATCCCTCCACCTCCTACCCTCCCTGACCCCTTAGCTGTCATCCTGCTCCCCACAAGTCTGTCTCTATTTTGTTTGTTAGTGCAGTCTGTTCATTAGATTCCACATATGAGTGAAATCGTATGGTATGTGTCTTCCTCTGACTGGCCTATTTCACTCAGCATAATGTTCTCCAGACCTATCTGTGCTGTGCCAAAGGATAAACTTTTCTTCTTTTTTACGGTTGAGTTCTATTCCATTATGCAAATGCCCTGTCGTTGTTGTATCCACTCATATACTAATGCACACTTGGGCTGCTTCCATATCTTGGTGATTGTAATTAACGCTGCAATGAACATAGGGGTGCTTATGTTCTTCCAAATTAGCATTTTGGGTTCCTTCAGATACACTCTCATGTTCCCAGAAGAGGGATCTCTGGGTCAAAAGGCAGATTCATTTTTAATTTTTGAGGTATCTCCATACTGCTTTCCATAGTGGCTGCACCAGTCTGCATTCCCACCAACAGTGCAAAAGGGCTCCCCTTTCTCCACATCCTCGCCAGCACATGTTGTTTGTGGATTTATTAGTGGTAGCCATTCTGACATGTGTAAGGTACATCATTTGCATTTCCCTGATGAATAGAAAACAATAGTTTTTCAAGGTCCCTGAGTCTTCTCCAGTCTATTACCTTTCCCAGTTTCAACTTTCAGTTTTCTTCTGTCTTTACCTTCCCCCGTATTTAGCCCTGATTCCATGGTCTATCATTAAAACCCTTTTCTTGGAAAAATTATCTTTTCTCCTCACCTTCTCTTGCATCTGGCTGTTGCAATCCCAGCTCTGGGTGGACCTAAACCATCTACCTCTGCCAAGCCCTGAACAATTTAATCTTCCTGGAAGGTTGGGAACACCCTATACATTCATGATTACTCACCTCAAATAGTCACCCAACACTTTCTGCTCATAACACCACATTGGTCCATCACGAGAGATTCATACGTTCTCATTCCACCAAACCTCAGACTGCCAGTTCTCCCTCCCTCCATGCTCACCTCGTGCTTTGTGCTTCCTGCAGAAAACGAAGACCTTAAGTAGGAACTCCCTCACCTTTCAGCAAGGTGTTTACAAATCCACCTACACCTGCCGGCCTTTCCTTCTCTCTTCCCGCTAAAACAGAGCAAATGTCCCTTTCTGTCAGAGGTCCGCTGTTCCACACGTGCTGTGTATCCTCTTCCTTCCTGTCTCCGCAGGGACCTTGCTGCATTTTTTACAAAACCTGATTACTATATCTTCATCCTTTTCTTCTACTCTGATTCTTACTGCCAACATTTAAATGCATTCTCTCGTCTCCATTATTTAGAAATCCCTTCTCTGTTCCTTCATTCCCCCTCCAGGTATTGCCAGACCTCCCAACTTTCCTTCATAACTGTATCAGTGCACAGACTAAACTGCTATGACAGTGACTGAAATAAGATAGAAGTGTATTTCATTCTCGTACGAGTGCAAAGGTAATTGGGCAGTGTAGGGTGGTACACATTTCCGCTTCACAAAATCATCCAGGGACGCTGTTAGGACTTGTCCCTGCCATTCTCAACATGTGGCTTCCGCCTCTGGGTCAAAAGCAGCTCCATTGTAGTCACAGTCCAGTCATGCAGGACGTAGACTGGATTTAGACACAGAGCCATACTTAGGACAAAAAAGGCTGTAAGAAAAGTCCTTCCCTAGATGGCATCATACCAAACCTTGGGGTGCTCAATTTGTGAAACTACAAATCAGAGAACAGATACGGGGGCAATTATCACTCCCTCCCTAAACCAAGCTTCTTGAACTACCTGTACTTGTTGTCCCCAGTGCTTTACCGCTCTTTTATTAAAGAAAGAAACATACTTTCTTATCTTGAAATAATAAACAAGAAGCAATACATAAGACTTACATGCACAATTTAACACAGAAATATAAAGCAAACATCTATGTAACCACTCAAGAGACAGAACATTGGTCCCCCAGAAGCCCCTGATACATCCTTCCCTCCCCTTTGGAGTAATGTGCCATCTTGTCTTTTATGGTAATAATTACATTGTAACTTTACCACCTAGACAAAGATCTTAAAAACTTTAGCTCTACCCTGGCTGGTGTAGCTCAGTGGATTGAGCGCGGGCCTGCTAGCCAAACCATTGCGGTTCGATTCCCAGTCAGGGCACATGCCTGGGTTGCAGGCCAGTTCCCAGCAGGGACGCACGAGAGGCAACCATACATTGATATTTCTCTCCCTCTCTCCTTCCCTTCCCCTCTAAAGATAAATAAAATCTTAAAAAAAAAAAATTTTAGTTCTATAGTGCTTTTTTGAAAAATTTTATTTTGCTAAACATCACGTGTTTACTTGTACTGAAAATTGTGTATATAGTTTTATTATTTTCCTGCTGAAAATTCTTTCATTGCTTCCCATCATATTTGGAATAAAATTTAATAATGTGCCTGTACCTTCTCCCCTCTCCAACCTCACTTTTCACCACTCTCTTACTAGAAAAACTTGCTTTGTTTCTACTTCTCAATCCTGCCAAGCCCTTTCCATCTCAGGACTTTCGCCTGAATTACTGTTTTTCCACTCTGTCTGACTAAGCCTTAGTCATCTTGCAGATCTCAGCATTCAAGCCACTTCAGAGAGGCCTGCTCCAGCCATCCAATCTCAGTGAATTTCTTCATTGTGTTGTCTCTTGAAACTCTGTAGTTTTCTTTCATAGAACTTGTCTCAGATTGTAACTGTATATTTACATGTATGACTGTGTCCCTCCTCTATAAGCTAGTAGCCTCCATGAGTATTGACAGTGTCTGTTTCATTCATCACTGCATCTGCAAAATTTGGCACAGTACTTGGCACATAGTAGGCACACGAGAAATATTTGTTAAAGGAGTGAATAAATATTAGAATCATTCTCTAATATATCTTACCTTCTAAGAAGTCTATAGTCATCTTGAGGGCTGGGATTAAATGTGCATTGAGTTGAATTGAATTGAATGAATTGAGAGGCAAGTTAGGACTAAATTCCAAAGGGAAAAAAATTAAGTCAGAATACCTAAGAGAAAATATCTTATAAAATGAATCCTTTATTATTTTAATGAAAAGTATACTTTTGAAAGGAAATAGAATATGCATTATGTTGTAAATTAAAAATACTTAATAGAAACTCAGTCATACAAATTAACTAATGTGTTACATAATAAAACTTGAAATAATTCCTATAATTTTTATCCCAAAAGGAAAAAAATTCAACAGAAAACAAACAGAAAAAATGATGATGTGAAACCAGTATAAAGCTGATAAATTTATTTATTAATTGGTTCCCTGTATTTTCTATTATCTTGTCTCACTGCTGACTTTGAGCTGTAACACAGCTCATCTTTAAGAATTCTACCATTGTGTCTTCTGTGCAAAAACATTAATACGTTTGCTCTATGTTATTTCCCAACATTGGTATTTTCCTACTAGAATAATAACTGTTTCTCAGGATGACAGCTGGGGTGGGGAGAGGTTAGAGGGTGGAGGGATTGAGCAAAAAGGAAAAAGGACTCATGGACATGGACAACAGTGTGGTGATCGCAGGGGGGAGGGTATAAGGGGACTAAATGGTAATGGGGAAAAATACAATCAAGAGTAAATATAAAAAAAGAAAATAACTGTTTTATCTTAAGCTTCGGTGTATCTTACATAATATTCTTTCATGTAGCGTGTTTCTTTTTTCTAAACTAGTAACGTAGTACTACAGATGAATTATGTTTTTCTTTAGTCTTTGCTCACCAACTGTTCAGTGAATTCATTCACTTTAGCATTTTCTATTTTCCCTTCTCTGTTTCCATGGAGAAGTATGTCAGTGATGTGTTTGCTTCCATAGAAACAGATGAGCATCTCTTTCTACATACACAGCTAATTAAATCGAACACTTTCTGTGCTGCCCAGTATCCTGGAGGAGTGTTGAAGAGCCTTTCCCTGAGTGAGACATCATTTCAGTAGCAATCTTTCATGTTTAACCTAATACAATAGATTAATGTTTTAACATAACTCATTACATCCTAGATTCAGATGAATTAGAGCTCTATCCTGGGCCCTAAAAGCATAAACATATGTAGTAATATCCTTATATGCTATGGTTATCATTTATAGATATGTAGCTTCTTCTCTTGACCTCAAATTCAAATAATTTGAATGAATACCAGAGATAGAGTTGACAACAATCTTTCGTAGATTCAATCTAATACTGTACAATGTAGTGTAGTAGAAAGGATATGGATTTTCAAGTCAAACAAACCTGGGTTTTGAGTTCTGGCTTTGTCATCTATTAGTTGTATCACCTTGGCCTAGCTACTCAGTCTTTTTGAATGTAAGTTTCCTCATCTGTAAACTATAGATTATAATAATCTGCTTATGTGAGAATTAAATGAGCAATGACTGTAATACATCTGGGGTGACTTTATTACTGTATTGTATATTTGAAGGTTTCTAAGAGAGTAGATCTTAAAAGTCCTCATCACAAGAAAAAATAATTGTAACTAAGTGTGGTGATGCAACAAAGAATAATACTGCTCTCTTTGTGAAAGACAAACTAAATCATTCGTGACTGTGTGCAGTGGTTACGGTTGATGTTGTCATTGTTGCTGACAGTGTTTGGGGTGGGTGGCAGTGGCTGAGTGGCCAGGCGACACCACTCTGATTCTGCCCCAGAGCTTTCCCCCGCCCAAGTTCGGAGGGAGCGTGTCTCTCAGAATCGTTTTCTCTCTTTGTTTTTGACATCTCCCTTACACAGGAGTTAGGTATGGCAAGGAGCCTTGTAAGTGTAGAGTAGTGGCGTTTTTCAGGATGTTTCTTCCTTTACTTCAACCCTGACCCTAAATGTTTTATAAATACTTCCTTAATACATATGTATATGTCAATATACTCACATGTGTATGCATCCATGCTAATAACAGTAAAAAAATTAGGCAGCATTTACAAATAAACGTTATACGTGCCAGGCATGGTATTAAGTGTTTTGCAACTTACTAACTCATTTAATAACAAAGCACTACAGAGAGTTTCGGATACTAGTATTACACCCATTTCATATGTGAGGAAACTAAGGCTTAGAGAGATTAAGTAACTTCTCTGAGAATAGCAGAACTAAGGTTGAAGCCTGGAAGTCTAATTCTAAAACACATGTTTTCAAATACTAAACAATGAGCTAGTACTGTATTCACAAAGACACACGTGCACATTCAGATGTATGAATGCACAGGGAATGAGACAGGAAGGAAACCCTGGCCAGGTCTAAACCTGACTGGAAAACTTAATGGTTATCTGGATTGGATTTTTCTTAACTCTCTTTTTTTTTGAGCTACAAGCCCTTTTGGCAAGCTGGTAAAGCTTGTGGCCCTTCACAGAACTATGCTTTTAGGGGATTAAATATAATATATAGGAATCCAAAGAAAATCAGTTACATTGAAATATAGTTATCAAAGTATTTTTAAATTATGATATAGCAATATATCTATAATCACTTTTTTTTAAATATTTTATTTATTTTTAGATAGAGGGGAAGGGAAGGAGAAAGAGTGGGAGAGAAACATCAATGTGTGGTTGCCTCTCACGTGTCCCCCACTGGGGACCTGGCCTGCAACCCAGGCATGTGCCCTGACTGGGAATCGAACCGCGATCCTTTGGTTCACAGGCCCATGCTCAATCCACTGAGCTACACCAGCCAGGGCTATAATCACTTTTTAACCATTAAATAGTGAGATCTAGTGGCAGATCTAACAACTGTGAACATTTCAAAATAGCCATGAGTGTAAATGATATATTAAGATACCACAACAATCATAATGAGGTAATATGTAAGACTATTTTATAAAATCTCAAGTGTCTTCAAAGTACATGTTTTTCTCATTTTATGTTTTAGGACACTGAAATTTAGAAGTTAAGAAATTTAGTTGCAGAGCTTACAACTACCAAGTTGAGAGTCAAACCAAATCTTTTGATTATGAGTCCTGTCTTCCTTCCACTGTGCCCATGCTGCCTTCATAACAATAAGCAGATACTTTTTAAGTGACCACAGTTGCTCTCCCATGATTATGACAGTACAAAGATGTGACATAAGAAATGGGTAAAAGCAGATGGAGTTGGAGTGCATCTTTGATGGCACACAAAGGTGACATTTCGGAACAAACAAATAAGACGTCAGTAAAGAATGCTGAATTTACTCGTGGTGGAGAGTATGGCACCATAGTTCTTGTATAGACTGGCACAACTGTCGTTACAAGTGACAGTCATTTCCTCTCACTGTTAGAGTGGGAGCTCCGGTGTCTGCACATGAGAGTCCATTAACCATACAGACTCCTCTGCTCCAACCAGCCTTAAAATAACTGAATGCAGTAGAGCGGTGGCTTTCCCATCATGGTTCCAGCCCACTTTCTGAGCTGTGCTCCGTCTGAGCATGTGCAGAATGCCAGCCCCAGTTAAGCAAGCACCAGTTGGCCATGGACTAGAGGCTAGCTCTGCAGTTGCCAGAATAATTAAAACAGCACAGCACACTAGCCAGCTGCTTTCTATATTGGCTGCCCCTGAAGGAAATGCAAATTTACTGGTAAGTGCCTACCACCTAGTACATATTAGTTTATATCAAAAACCCTGCATTTGTACAACATGTTGCAGTTACCAAACACTTCCAAACAAATCATTTCACTAGACATCAAAATAAGCGATTGTGTGGGCTGGGCAGGTATTGGCGGAATCTTATAATTGAGGAAACCAAGAAAGGTGGTAGGGTAGGTAGTTAAAGGCACAGGCCTCTCTAGGCCAGGAAGCTCCAAGCCCGATAGGATCCTCATCACTCAGAATCAAACAGGATCGAAGTGATGCTGAGTGCTGTTTGTTCTTTTCTTTTCTTCTTTTTTTAAAATTTAATCTTTATTTTTTTCTAAACATGAATAGGCAATACATGCCTTCAATTTCCTCAAATACACAAATGTTTGCTTATTGGCACGACACATCAGATGGATGACATAACCCAATTAAATCTTTCCTGTTGGGAAGTGTAAATAACCAGTTACACAGAAACAAAGTATGCCAGGGATTGAAGAGAAGGTTGAAGTTTCCTATATATTACAGCAGGCTTGGGAAGAGCATAGCAATTGGCCTGAAATGCTACGTCTTAGGTGGTGGAGTTAACTATTAACCCCATGGTGCTGACTTCACTTTGGCCTTGAGAAGCTTAATCAGTTAGGATTATCCCAGTATGTGATGATTACCTCCATCTCTCAACATCTGTACATGTGACCCCAGTTCCTGAGTCTTCTCCCTCACTGAAGCTTCCAAGGAGGAATCGCACACACTTCAGGGGAAAATTATACTGTGAAGCGCCGCCATCTTGCTAATACTAGGTACTGCTAATTGCTTAACACGAACAAATAAGATGCTGGTAGAGAGAGTTGTTTAGTCATGAAAAACAACCACACACCAGCCTTATTGTCTCATATTTTCTGTAAGTATCATTCGAACTCCAGGAGAGCTCAAACAATAAAAAGAATATGCTCTACCTATAATACATTTTAGTTTGGGAAACAATCTTGGGTTCAAATGAGTCCTTAATCTATAAATGCAATGGTAAATGCAACGACACAATCTCTGGAATCTTCTGGGTTTTGTATGGAGGCCTTTATGGGCAAAATAACACCTAGTAGTTTTACCTCTCAGAAGACTTGTGCACGGGGGCTCCTAATAGCACATATATTGAATCAAATGAAAACTCGCCATATATCTCAAAACCAAGATGTTGAAAAAGAACACTTGTCTCCTCCGGGAGCAGTCTGAATATATTTGTAAAGCTCTTTTAGATTTCAAGAACCATGGCCTTTCTTGCTTTGTTACCAGTGTATACAGAAACATGGATTAATAAAGTGAGTTATCTGAAAAGGTACAAGGTACTTCTGGGTCCCAATATATCCAAGATTAAAATATATATTGAAATATTTAGAAGTAAAACAGTAGCTTAATTACAGGAGCAAAACAATTCAGACAGAAATGTGACACCTCTTTCTTCATTTAACATTTCTATTTCCCCAAAGAAAATATTTTATTCGGTCAGTTTTCTTCCTTCATTAGCAGAGTTCTTAGTCTTCCTAATACATGCCAAAACACCTTAAAAGTAACTGGCCTTCTTCCACATCCCTGCCAACACTTGTTTGTTGATTTATTGATGCTAGCCATTCTGACAGGTATGAGGTGATATCTCACTGTGGTTTCGATTTGCATTTCTCTGCTTATTAGTGAGGTTTAGCAACTTTTCATATGTCTGTTGGCCATCTTTATGTCTTCCTTGGAGAAGTGTTTATTCAGGTCTTTTGTCCAATTTTTAATTGGGTGGTTTATTTTTCTGGTGTTGAGTTGTCTGAATTCTTTATAAATTTTGGGTATTAACCCCTTATCTGATGTATCATTGGCAAATATTATATCTTCTCCCATTCAGTAGGTTGTCTTTTCATTTTGTTGATAGTTTCCCTTGATGTGCAAACGCTTTTTGTAAAGTACATGATTGTCTAACCACTATGCTGTATATCTGAAACTAATATGGAATACTATACTATACTATATAGTTTACATATACTATATGTAAACTATAATTGAAAAATGAAAGAAACTAAGATAAAATTATCATTGCCTCATTTGAACAATTATAACTGGCTTCCCTTATTCTCAACTCTATGGGATTGCCCTCAGCTCGTATGTGAATACCTGGTCAGTACCTGGTCAGAAAGGAGCAAAAAATTTTCACTTAAAGCGCATGGCAGGAGCCATGTATCTTCTGTTGTTTTTCTTGTCAAGTAAAGTTTATTGAGCTGTAGCACGGTAAATATTGTAAACCTGACCCTTGTAATGGACAGTTATTTAATTTTAACAAATGTGTAGTCATGTAATCTCCATCACCATCAAGATACAGAACAGTTCCGTCACACCCCAAGTTCACATCTCAGCCCCTGCTGACCAACCACTGCTCTGTCCTCTGTCCCTGTAGCTTACGTATCCCAGGATGCCATGTAAGTGGCTCGTACAGTATGTGACCTTTGCAGCTGAGTTTTTTACTTAATATATTTGAGATTTT
Organism: Carollia perspicillata; assembly: GCA_004027735.1. Taxonomy (NCBI): domain Eukaryota; kingdom Metazoa; phylum Chordata; class Mammalia; order Chiroptera; family Phyllostomidae; genus Carollia; species Carollia perspicillata. The sequence goes on from PVKM010005002.1 coordinate 16,081, forward strand.
TTCCCCATGTTCTTGAGTGGATCAGTAATAGTTCATTTGTTTTTATTGTTGAGCAGTATTCTATCATGTAGATATACTAGAGCTTATTTTGTCATTCTTCAAGAACATCGAGATGTTTCTAGTCTTTAGCAATTACAAATGGAGCTTCCATAAACATACACATACAGGTTTTTGTGTGAAAATAAGTTTTCATGCTTCCGTGTGCCCTGGGTAAATACCTAGAAGAGAGGTTATTAGGTCATGTTGTAATGCAATAACAATTAACTTAATAAGAAACCGACAGTTTTCCTTAGTGGCTGAACTATTCTGTATTCCTACCAGTGATGTCTGAGATTTCTAGTTGTTCTTCTACATCCTCACCAGCATTTGGTATTATCAGGTTTATTTTGATTTTGTTTTTTCCATTCTGATAAATGTAATGGCATCACATTGTGGTTTGAATTTGTATTTCCCTGTGTATTATGACATGGAACATTTTTTTCTTATGCCTGTTTGGCGAAAAGTCTATTCAGACCTTTGGTCCATCTCTCAATTACATTATCTATCTTTTTATTGTTCACTTCTAAGAATTCTTTACTCTGGATAGAAGGTTGTATTGGATATATGATTTGCAAATATTTTCTCCCTATTTGTGGCTTATCCGTTAGTTTTCTTAATAATGTCTTCTAAAGAGTTTTTAATTTAGATGAAATCCAATTTATCAATTTTTAATGGATTATTCTTTGGTATTGTATCAAGAAATCTTTGCCTAACCCAAGCTCACATAGATTTTTCACTTTCATTTGCTTCTAAAACTTTTATATAGTAATAGAGGTTTTACATTTAAATTTATGATTGATTTTGACATAATTTTTGTACATGGTGAAATGTGTAGGCTAAGAGTTTTGGGTTTGTTTCTTTTTTATTTTTGCACACATAGATATCCCATTTTTCCAGCACCATTTATTTAATAGACTGTCCATTGGTTTGCCTTTGCACCTTTGTCAAAAAACAGTTGATCATATCTACTGCTGTATTCTCAGTTCTGTCTTTTTTTTATAGTGAACTTTTTTATTTTTTTATTGTGTTTTTTCCATTACCACTTACCCTCCTTATAGCCTGCCCACCTCCCCGCCACCCCCCACCCTGCAATCACCACACTGTTGTCCATGTCCATGACTCCTTTTTCCTTTTTGCACCATCCCTCCACCTCTAAACCACCCCTCCCCCATAACTGTCATCCTGCTCTGTCTTACTGGTCTGTGTGTCTGGTTTTTTGCCATTTAAATTGTGATTTTGTTTATTATTTATAGCATTCCCTTATTTTCCTTTTAATGTCTGCGGGCTCCTTAGTGATGTCCCACTTTCGTTCTTGATATCAGAAATTTCTCTTTGCTATGTTTTAAATGATCAATTTGATCAGAGATTTATTAATTTTATTGGTATTTTCTAAGGACCAACTTTTAGCTGCGTTGGTTTTTCTCTAGCATTTTTCTGATTTTAATTTCATTGATCTCTGCTCTTATCTTATTATGTACTTCCTCTGCTTCTTTGGGTTAAATTCGTTGTCTTTTTGGTGTATATATCAGGGTAGAAGCATAGGACATTGATACTTGTATTGATATTCTAATACAAGTATGCAGTGCTGTGTATTTCCTTCTAAGCTCTCCATATGTGTAGGGTAGGAACCTTGCAACAGTATTTTTATTTTCTATTATTTAATTTTTTTAAAATTTCCCTTGAGATTTTATCTTTAACCCATGGATTATTTATGTGTTAATTCCCAAATATTCAATGATTTCCCACTCTCTTTCTGTTACTGATTTCTAGTTAATTACATTATTGTCAGAGAACATACTTTGTATGATTTCATCTCTTTAAATCTGTTAACATTTGTTTTATGACCTAATATATGGTCTATTTTGGAGAATATTACGTGGGTGTTTTGAAAGACTGGCTGGCTCTCCTTGGGTGACATGTTCAGTAAATATCAGTTATATTCTGCTGCTTTATAGTAGTGTTTAGTTCTTTATCCTTGCTGACTTTCATTCAGTGATTCAAGCAATTATTAAGAGAGGGGTATCGAAGTTACCAACTCTAATTATGAGCTTTTCAAGTTTTCTTCCAATTCTATCAGTTTTTGCTGCCTATATTTTGCAGACTGTAGTTTGGTGCACACACAGTAGGATTGCTATGTATTCTTGATGAATTGGCCCTTTTATCATTATATCATGTTTTTATCTGTCCCTGCTGATTGTCTGTTCACTGGTCTACTTTATCAGATATTACCATGATCACTCCAGCTTTCTTTTGATTAGTGTTTGTTTACATGATATATTTGCTTAATCTTTTACTTGTAACCTACTTATATCATTACATTTCAGGAGAGTTGCTTATAAATAGCATATAATTGGGTCCTTGTTTTGTTTTTTTAATCCTCACCTGAGGATATGTTTATTGATTTTAGAGAGAGAGGAAGGGAAGAGGGGGCGTGAAGAGAGAGACATCGATGTGAGCAAGAAATGTAGATTGGTTGCCTTTCACACACGCCCCTGACTGGGGATCAAACCTGCAACCTAGGTAGTGCCCTCACTGGGAATCAAACCTGCAGTCTTTTGGTGTATGGCACACCACTCCAGCCGACTGAGCCACACCTGGCCAGGGCAGTTGGGTCCTCATTTTTAAACCTATCTCTCTTTTTATTATTGTGTTCATACCATTTACCTTTCATGTAATTATTAATGTTAGGATTTAACATTTCTAATTTATTATGTGTTTACTGCTTGTTCCCTCTGTTTATTTTTCTTGTTTCTCTCTTTGTTCTTTCTCTGAATGTCCTGGCATTCTGTCTTACTTTATATTTAGTAGGGCTTTTTGTAACAGCTTTATTGAAATTCACCATACATACATACATACATACCGTATAATTGACCAATTTAAGGTGTATTTTTCGATGGTTTTTGTATATTCACAGAGTTGCACAAACATCACCGCAATTGATTTTAGAGCAATTTCATTTCCTCCGAAAAAAAACCCTACATCCTTTAGCTATGACCCCTCAATCCCTACCCCAACCTCAGCCCTAGGCAAGCGCTGGATGTAGAACTCTGGGTTGACAGCTCTTTCCTCTCCCCCAACCCCCTGCCCACTTGAAAAATATCGTGTCATTGCTTTCTGGTTCTGTAGATGCTCGTGAGAAACATAGTGTCGCTTGAATGGTTGCTCTCCTGTAGGTAATGTGTTATTTCTCTCTGGCTGCTTTCATGATTTTTTCCTTTATCTTTAGTTTTCAGAATTGATTATGACTGTCATCATGGATTCCTTTGGGTTTATTTTGTTTGAACTTTTCCCAGTTTCTTAGGTCTTTAGATTTGTGTGTTTCACCAAGTATGGGCCTTTTCCAGCCCTTATTCCTTCAGATATGTTTTCAGCCCTTACTTCTTTTTCCTCTTTTTCTGTGATGATATGAATGGTAGATACTGTGTTCTTGTCCCACAGAGGCCTGAGACTCTGTCAGTTCCTTCTGTTTCTATCTTTTCTATCAATTGTTCAGATTGAATAATGTCTGTTGGTCTAGAACAAGTTCAGTGATTTTTTTTCTCTGTCATGTCTTTTCTACTACTGATCCTGTTCAATAAAGTTTTTGTTTTTTAATTTGGTTATTTACTTACTTATTTATTAAATATTTACCATTCTAAACTTTTCATTTGGTCCACCTTTTATATTTTCTTTCTTTGCTGAGACTTTCTGCATTTTTCTGTTTGTTTCAGTCGTGTTTGTAGAGGTTTGTCAGACCATTTTTATCATAGTTGCTTTAAAATCCTTGTCAGATAATTCTAATATCTGTATCATGACAGTGTTAGTGCCTGTTGATTATCTTTTCTTATTGAAGTAAATATCTTCCTGGTTCTTGGTTCATCTAGTAATTCTGGGTTATGTCTTGTATATTTGTATGTTGTGTTATGAGCCTCTATATCCTACTTAAATCCTCTATTTTAGTAGACTGACAATCAATTTAGGTTTCAATGAATATTTTGTTCCAATTTTGTGGATCGTGATTCAAATTTCCAGTTATTTTTTCTGAGCTTTGCAAGGCTTTTCACATCACTGCTGTTCTAACCATGCCATTTTAGAACCTGGCCAGTATTCCACCCAGAGTTCAAGTCTTGAAATTTTTCCAGTTTGATTCTGGTTATTTTCACACGTGAGCTGCTCAGAGTTGTCCAAAACTTCATGCACCTATTTAAAGTATTTGCTTTCTTCAGCTTCCTCCTCTCCACAGTACTCCTCCACATTCTAGTTTGGAAGGAATCAAATACCACCTCGTTGCCATTGTGTGCTAATTTGGGGCAGAATGTCCATGGAACACAGTGGTCCACAGGGCTCCTCCCCACAGTCACTGTAATACTCAGCCAGGAGCAAAGGAATTGAAGTTTCTCTTGTTGTATGTGCTTTGAGTAGAGCAGGTACAGTCAAAAGAGTTCACCCCCGCAGGGCTACCCTGCTCCCAATCTTTTGTCTGGGAGAAGGCATCTCAGGGGATTTCGTGTCTGCGCCCACCAGTGTCTCTGGTGGACTACTTTAGCACTCAGACTGGATGTATAGGGAGGCAAAAAACAAAAACAAAAACCTTCAGGGAACTCACAATCAGGTTGTTCTTGGCATTTCATACTTCTCTATAATCAGCCTCTCTTCTTTTCTCCACTCTTCACGTATTTTTCCTGGGTGTTTAGTTGTAAATAGCAGGACGATCAGGGCAGTCCACACTCGCTCCATATTGTCTAAAACGGAAAGCCAACCATGACTCCTTTTTGTATCTCTCAGAAACATACCACAGCACCTACTGTATGGCCTGCACTAAGTAGTTGTTGGCAAAAAAAGAAAGGCATGAGGGAGGAAAATTAGTTGCTTCCCATCCCACAATGTTAATTTAGCATAACATAGCAATTAAGAATAGGGCCTTTAGAGTCAACAGTCATTTTGAATTTTAGCTCTACCATCAATGTAATGTAAACAAGTTCCTTTTCTTCTCTGACCGTCAGTTTCCTATAATATAGGGATGGTAATATTTATCTGATAGGGTCAGTAAAGATGAGGTACTATATTTAATGCATTTAACACAGTGCTTGATAAACACTCAGTAAATGTAGTTCCTAATCATATTAGTAATAACAACAACAATTATCAAATGTCACCATCTGTTTCTTTTACTCATAGGAAACGCTGCCCTTAAAGACAAAGAGGATCAATTTGGGAGAACACCACTTATGTACTGTGTGTTGGCTGACAGACTGGACTGTGCAGATGCCCTCCTGAAGGCAGGAGCGGATGTTAATAAAACTGACCACAGCCGGAGAACAGCCCTGCATCTTGCAGCTCAAAAGGTGAGACGTAAAATTACTTTGAAGTATAAACATTTTGTGTGGTAGTTATTACTTGGTGCAGGGAACTGTGCAATGGACAGATGATAAAGAAATCACAAGTGTATGAATCTTAGTTTCATATGTTTTCTCTGCAGTTAGTCTTAAAACTCTAGATAGTAAGGCACAAATAAGCATCAGTGGCTACTTTCACTAATCCTAGTGTCTCGAACAATAGATTTTATTTTATGATCTAAGGTTAAGTCAGGGAAAAGGAATAAAAATTGTATGTACAATTTTATGATTGAACTATATTACCAATCAATTTATGCATGGAAAAAAGCAACTAACAAACAGAAAACCCACTGAGATGTTAATAGTGTTGGGTTTAAATATTGGGAATATTAGGAATTTTTGTACTTTCCACTGTTTGAAATTTTTTAATGAATACTACTTTCGCAATAAAAATCTGTAGTCTCCCCTAAAATAAGGGACATTTAAGGGGCATCACAACAATTTATTTTCTGAATATGTTTTCAACTTTTTAAAAATCTAAAACTATATTGCCTATTTAAATGATTTCAAAAAATAAAAATGGGAAGTTTCAAATTTATTTAAAGATCTGTGTACCTGCAAACAATTTTCCCACTGTAAAATTTTGGTCTATAACATGTATTTCTAGTGCCTGGTGTTTTTCTTTTTATTATGTTAGAATTATGTTATTTTTTGTGTAAAAAGCAATAAAAATTAGGTAGATCAAGCAGAAACTAATATTAGAGCTATTTCCTGTCTAAAAGTGAACCAGATAGAGCATATTAATTGAAGGGTTAGAAAAATACCTTTTCATTAGTTGAATACATAAAAAGAGACTGACATTAAGACATACTGCTGGATATGCTAGTTATATGTTAGGTCTGTCAGGTTATTTCCAAAGTTACTGCTTTTGAATTTGCTTTTCACCATAGTAATTTTAAAAAAATCTCTCTCATTTTCAGTCTCACTTTTAACTACTACTCAGGTACTTACAACCTTTCACCTAGGCTTGTCAGCTGTTAAAATTATTCATTCGGGAAGGGCGACTCCATTTAACTTCTTTTCATAAAGTAAACATTTCAGACTGGGGATAGCCCCAGTATTAAGAATTTGATAGATCTTTTAAAATTGTGATTCATTGAGATTTAAAACTCAACTTCAGAAATGTTGATTGGAGAAGCCTAACTTAATATCAGTGGATCACGTGGGGAAAAATAGGTGTCTAAGCTGATGACCCTACAGTAAGACATTTGTGTCGGGGTGTGAAACGAAGGAAGAGAGTGCACGCCCAGCCGTGCCCGCTTAGCTGTGCGTCTCTTCCCAGGATGCAATGCCTTGTTTTCGTTCGCTCTTCGTTTTGCCTTTATTTTCTTAATTGTGATTTTTTTAAATGTCAAGGAATAAACAGAACTGTGATTTACATGTCACAATTTACATAGCTGACTTCATAAATAACAAGTTTCATGTTCTTTCGGCTATCTGATAATTATGCATTTCCCATCTCCGTGCTGCAGTTTGTTTTTCTGTGTTGCCAAAAGCAGTAATATATCTTTAGGCTATCCTAGCATCGGTAGAGTTTCCAGAACAAGGTTGGTAATAATTCTTTAGTATTCTGTCTGTGCATGTCAAGCCTGGGTATTGTGTTTGATCTTGTGCTTCATACAAAAACACCATTATTAAGAAATCAAAGTTTGCATATATCAGGAAGGAATGAGACGGTGCAGGGTCTAGAAATAATTTTTGCAGAATAGTTGTAGATGACATACCTTCCAGGTCTGCAGCACGCCCTGCCTCTGAGCAGACACAAGCACAAACTCTCTTTAGAGAAAACATCTTCACCTTGAACATCTAGGATCCCCTCCTCTTAAAACAGATCAAACATGATCCACAGTGAAACACATGAGGAAGCAATCTACCATGAATAAGAGCAAAAGTGATAAGCAGATTTATTCCATCAGAAACATTAGATGTTGCCATCATTAGAAACACAATATAAAACAACCACTGATGGAATGTTTAAAGATATAAAAGAAGAAATCAGAAAAATGAGCGACCCATAAGAAACTTTCGTAACGAGGCATAAGTTCTGACCATGACCACTTATTTTAGAATAACCCGTCTGCCAAAAACATCCCTCAAAACTGAACGAGATACATACAGTGCATTGTCCGAAGGCACTGAGAGCAGTCAGCATAAGCCAGATCTAAGAAACTGCGATCATTCAGAGAGGGGAAGCATGTGAAATTAGCTCCATATTTATTCTGACGTTGTCTGTAAGGCATTTCCCAAATTGGAATTCAAACCCAGGCCGGAAGCTGTAATCTTTGTAGGCTGAGAAACCCAGATAGTTCTTGGAGCTGGCGGTGGCTGGGTCTTGAAGGGCAAAGTCTTGGAGAGAAGGCAACTGCAGGGAAGGAACTCAAAGATCTGGGTGTAGACTCCTCACTAATTATTAGTAGATTCCTAAACTGTGCTGTTGTAGGGTGAGGCTCTCAAAACCCAGCAGTAAACAACAGCTGGGAGACTAAAGAGCTAAGCAGACATTGTTTTAAAATTATACTATATTTTCAAGTCTTTTCTGATGTAACAAATAACTTTTGTGTAGGGGTCCATCCATTATCATTTTAAAACATATGAATAACCGGTTTTCTCAGGACAGCCTAGCTCATTAATTTTCAGCCGTTTAGCATCTGATGTGGGCTCGTGCCAGGCTTTTGTACTGTGTGCTTCACATGCTTTTATTTTTTAATTATATTTTTTAAGTGAAGGGTCCTAACTACTAGGGAGCCACTTAGGAAATATGAAAATCGAATTTGCATGATCACAGTACTTTAGGGGAACTAATATGGCAACTCAAGCTACAATGGAAGAAGAGAGTAGAGTTACATGGAAAGCTATGCAGAAAGGAGAAGTTGGGTCCAAGAGACATATTTGTGAAGGTAGAACTGTTCGTTCAGTAAGTAGTTACCAAATGCCTACTATGTGGTCATGACCATGTATCTAGAGAGATTGTTAAAAATGAATCACATATGTCTGTTATAATTAAGCACTGTCAGTACTGAACCTCTCTGATATATCAGATATGAAATATTCTTTTCCAGTATTGCCTATCCACTAAATTCTGTTATCTGTGAACTCAGAAGTGTGCCATTTATGTAATCATCAGTATTCATGTGTATGCGCATGCATTCATTCATTCCACATGTTGAAACCGTTACTGTGTCACAGGCACTGTGCTAGGCCTTGGAATACAAAAAGGTGGAAGACATAATTCCTGCTCTTAACATGTTTGCAAAGATCGTGGGTAAATATATCAAGTGATAATTAAGGTTGGTCTGTCTACCTTACAATACCGAAGTGTTTTATAAAATACCAATAATCACAACATGTAGATAGTCATTGTTATTATTATTGACCCGAAAAGCAACCATTCTCATATGTTTTTTATGTTTTTGCTTTTTTTTTATAGAGAACTATATTATGTTGTCTTTCTTGAGGGCGGTTAGTAGGAAAAACTCACATTCCCGGAGTGTTCTGTTCATATCTCTGTCAGGGCCCCATTATCCTGTCCTGTCTTTAGTGCCTACTTGTCTCTTTCCCACTAGATTAGAGCTCCAGGCAAGAACCTCATTTTATTTATTTTTGAATCCCCCCAGAGTCTTACAATGTCTGACATATCTAGGCTGAATGAATGAATGTGTATTATGTTACTTATATTGAAAGTTGTTATTAATACAAATGTTAGACATTTTGTTTATTAGAAACATTCATCTACTTTCAAAATACATGTATGGGAAAATCTTATTGAACTGTGGTGATTGGCTTAGTTATTTTGACACATACTCACTTCTCTGGAAACAAATAGCTATTAGTCCAAGCAGCCAGGGAAATGGTACCCATGAGAATAAAATTAATCTCAATATACTGAACATCTGCATCTAATTTGTTTCTTGTTTAGTACCCTCAGTTTAATCCAAGAAAGCAATCAGTCATACCTTTTCTGGGTTTCTCACAAAAGATACCTAATTGTTGGAAATGTTTTGCTCCAGGGAAGCTACTATTTCTCTGATTTCCACAGATATGCTTATTGTTAAAAAAGGTCAAAAAACTTTAGCAGTCTTACTAAGTGCTCATAGTTATGCATTTTTAATCTTCCAGGAGGTTATTAATTTGGCTTCAAGAAGATTAAGGTTATACACATTGAAAAATTCTATCATGTTAAACACAAAAATTAAAGAAGCTTCAGGTTATAGTTTGGGTTTTTTTCTTTTTTAAATCACAAACAGAATTCTCTATTCATCAATGAAAACTTATTATTAAACAGTTTTCAAAATATGTTGTTTCCATGTTAATGATTTACCAAAATTAAAGGAGCAGAGTAGAATAACTGAAACTCCCATTCTTTATTTTATCCTGAAATTCCCAAACTAGCATCTAGTTTGTCCCCTCTGGTCTGTAAACCTGCCCTCTGGTTCTCCAGTTTAGAAAAACTGGTTTCAAATATTTATCATCTTACATTCAAATGAGTGTCCCAACCAAAACCAGAGTTGGTCTATTTTAAAACAAATCTGAGAATTGAAATCAAAACCTCTCTGTCTTTTAATACTTTGATTGTACTTAATGTCCTTCTGTTTGCATGGAGGAAATTTATTTTTTTTAATATTTTCTTTATTTTTTAGAGAGGGGAAGGGAAAGAGAAAGAGTGGGAGAGAAACATCAATGTGTGGTTGCCTCTCATGTGCCCCTACTGGGGACTTAGCCTGCAACCCAGGTCTGTGCCCTGACTGGGAATCAAACCAGTGACCCTTTGCTTCACAGGCCCGTGCTCAATCCACTGAGCTACACCAGCCAGGGCCTTGCATGGAGGAAATTTATAGTCACAAGGTACAACATATCCACACATCTTGATTGTAATCACTACTTTGAAATTTTCTAACATAGCTCTAGGGAGGAAAAAATACTTACTTTCATTGCCGCTTCATAGCAGTTAGAATAGTTTAATTACCTTTTTTTTAATATATGTAAGTAAGCTGAGGTATACTTTGAGTTCTTCAAGGCCACTTTGTCACTTGTAGAGTCAGGAATTAGCTTGTTTTCTTGGTTTCCAGCTCAGTGCTCTCGATAAAGCTTCACTGCCAGAGAAATTCCAGGCTCCTCCCTTTCTCAGACTCTGGTTCTTCTGTCCTAGAGTAATTCCCAAATCCAGTTTCCCAGAAGATGTACCTGAAGGTTTCTTTCTCGTGGGCCAGATTCAGAATTTGGGCTGAGAGCTTCTGCCTGTAGGTTCAGTGTTTTTCCTTTATGATGTAATACCTCTCAAACACAGTAGATCAGCCTTGCAGATTGTATTTTAAAGTCTACGTGGCTTGCAGAATTTTGTTTTGAACGTGATCACATATGTTACAACCATATTCATCTTTTAATCATCTTTATCTCTTCACTGACCCCCACTTTCACTAAGTCATAAAAACACAAGCATCTGCTCTCCATGAATAGGTTGGAGATCCCCACAAGCCTCGATTCCCATGGAAACCAATCAAAAGCTAAAAGGAAAAGAAAGAGTATGTATTGAATTTCCCTGAGACCTACAGCTTGTTTTTCATTAGAGTCATGCTGATCTCTTTCAAACTCTGGGCACGGGCCAGTGAATATTTTTACAGCTGATAAAAAAGGAACTTCAGATCCACTTACTCTCATTTAAACTTTTAAAAATTAATTTTGTACATAATATTATGAGGGAGAAACAAAATTTTCTCTACAACTTCTAGGTTGTTCTGCTGGGTCTGTTTAAATTTACATGAGACAGATTAACAAGAGAAAATAACCAAATTTAATTACATATGTATGGGAACCCCACACACTTGAGAGAGTCAGAGATGGAAAGTTGAAATGAGGTATATATGGCCTTCTGAGCTAAGGATGAGGTAAGGCACCTTGGGGCTTCAGAGGGGAGGGAGGTCATTCTCAGGGTAAGAGCAGATGTTTGGTAATGAGAAGTTTGCCCTGCCATATAGGTAAATCATGAGAAGATCCTTCTGGTAATAAATCTTATTATAGGAAAAGCCGCAAATTTAAATTCTTTAAGGCAAAGGTAAAAATTTCACATGAGCCCACAACACCTTGATTGCCTTTAGCCCAAAATAACTCCCATAGAAAAGTGGTCCATGTTGGAGAGGCTTGTTCTGAACCCCTTCAATATCAGTTCTAAAGAAAATCTCAGCATTAACTTGCTAATTACCTTCTTATGTCATAAGACCATATTTGTCCATATCATTTCCTCTTTTTTTTTCTATTCCTATTTTACATGTACAGAGAGTGGCAGAGAATCAGGTCCTACTACTCCTGTGGTGTGAGTTTCGTCAGCCCCTGGGCACAACATTTCCCCCTGATCAAACATAGGGCTCCTATACCTCCTTTGACTGTTAAGCTTTTACAAAGCTCAAATAATAATTTACTAATATGCTAACAAAAATATAACCAAAATACCAAAGTAAGGGGACTCAAGAAAGCCAGGGAGGAGGCAACTGGGGAGAGTGGGTTTTAAATTTGAATCAGGCCATCAAAATTGTCTTCATTGAAATGTTGACATTGAAAGGAAGAGTTGAAGGAGATGGGGAAGTTAGCCATGTAAGTGGCTGAGGGAAGAATTTTTTTTGTTCCAGGCAGAAGGAACAGTCAGAACAAACACCTTATAATGGGAGCCTGCCTGGAATGTTTGGGGACTAACAAGGAGGCTAACGAGATGTCATGAGTGAGCAAGGGAAAAGCAGTAGGTGAAGCAGGAGGTGATGAGGACATGAAAGAAATGGTCATCAGATCCTGTAGGGCCTTTTGGCCACTGTTAGGAATATGTTTTTAATGTGAATGTGATGAGGCATTGGAAGATTCTGAGCAAAGGATATTCTGACATATATCTTAACATTGTAATTGTTCTGGCCAAGAAATGTTGCTCCAGTTTTACTCTGACCTGTTCACTCTTCACATAATAGCTTTCAAGTCTCCTTCCCTAGTCCCTTTTATCATATATGCACACAGTTGCTTAAATTCCCCTGAAATAAGACACCTGGTGTAGAATACAATATCAGTTGGTCTGATGACCATTAACATTTTGGCAACCAAACACAGTTGATTCATGTTTAAGGTTTTTCAAATAAAATCTCAAAGTCTGCTTTATGCTTAATACTGCTTATACTGATCCTGTATTCATACTGTTGTGGTTTTGGACCCAAGTGTAGCATCTTATTGTATCCATATTTAATCATTTCTTTGAACTTTCCAGGCTTAAGTAGAGTTTACCATTACCTCCTTTGTTCCTCCAGTACCCACGTACTCAACCACTGTTATGTCACCTGTCCCACTGAAACGTATTTGTTTGTTTACACATTTGACTTCCCCACAATGAACATATCAATATCAGGACGAGCGTCATAGTCATCTCTTTATTTCAGTGCCTAGCGCATAACCAGTATCCAGTTCATGCTTGATGAATTGAATTGGGTTCATCGTGCAAGCTGTCCAGGTCCTCTTGATTCTCGAATCTGTCATTCAGTATAGCTGTCATTTCTCCCAATGTGAGTCACCAGAATTTTCATCGTAGTCTTTGATATTAAAATAGATCCTGCCTGCAGAAAAGTGTAAGCATCGAAACACTGCTACTAAAATTAGCTTCACCAATTTAAAATACTATTTTATTCTTTCTTTCTTTATACTTGTCTAAACAATGTCATCAGTGGTGACTAGGTCTCTTGAAAATTGTATATAATCTCTCAGAGTCCACTTGGTTGTCATTCCAGTTCTGATGTATATGAAATTCATTTATTCATTTGTTCGACATTTTTAGTATTAACTATGTTTTGGGCATTATACTATTTATATGACAAGGTCTGTCCGGAACAATTCCAGCTGTCGTTAATATAACAAGAACAGTTTGCATGAATTGATGTCCCCTGGCAGCCAAGGAGAGTGGACTGGAATGCACATGTGTGAATAATGACAACTTCACTGTACTAAGTCAGTGGGGGTGGTAGATGCTGTTGAGTGAGCATGTGTACTGTGTGGCTGTCACATTCAAAATGACTAAGCGTGTAGAGCAATGAATCTGCATCAGATTTTGCATTAAGCTTGAACATTCTTCCATGGAAACTATTCGGATGATTCAGAAGGCCGCAGCTATGGGCCTCTGGTGATTGGCAGCTTCACCATGACAATGTACTGGCTCATACATCACATCTTGTGCACAGCTTCTTGGTAAAACAAATCACCCAGGTGACTCAGCCCCGCTACAGCCCAGATTTGGTGCCCTGCACAAAAGATTTTGGCCTTTCCCTAAACTAAAATCACCTTTGAAAGGGAAGCGATTTCAGACTGACAGTGATATTGAGGAAAATACAACAGGGCAGCTGATGGCAATTGGGAGAGCTGTGTGAGGTCCCAAGGTGCCTACTTTGAAGGGTCTGAGGCATCATTGTCCTATGTACAATGTTTCTTGTATCTTGTGTCTTCTTCAATAAATGTCTCTATTCATATCACATGGCCGGATACTTTCTGGAGAGACCTCGTGTATCTTGAAATATTAAACTCAACCTGTGCGTAAATATTTAAAGTCTTTCAGATTCTGAATCATCATGAAATTAATATTTCACCAATAAAACTAATCATTTTGAAAAAATGTATTGAGAATAATCAGTTTATCTCAACCAACTTTAAATTTCACAAGACATAGTTTATATCTTTTAAAAATTTTTATTCACATCCTTTCTATCTCTTTGTGATTTACCAGCCTAACTCTGCAAACCATTTGTTAGGAATTTGAACTAAAATATGAGACTGTACTTATAAACTTCTAGCCATGTATGTAACTGTTTGGTGGTTTCAATGTTTTGCAGATTGTAAGCTAATGCAACCTGTGTGTGTTTCTGTGTTCATGTGTACATGTGCACACAGGTGTGTGCTTTAAATTGTTATTTAATTGAATGGTAAGGTACATATATATCAAATGTTAAATATACCATGAAGGTTCACAATGCACAATCTGGGACCAGGGAAAACCTTCAATCTTTGAATCAAAGCATAGAAGCAATAGGAAAAAATTAATACATGTGGCTACATAGAAATAAGAAAGACTTTTTCCTCCCAGAAAACATCATAAGCAAATAAAAAGGAGACAAACTGGAAAACAATATTTGCAAGTTCTGTAATTAACAAAGGGTTAATATACCTAATAACTAAATGGAAAAGAAAAAGACCAATGACTAAAAAACGAGCAAGAGATATGAACAGATAGCTCACAAAACAAGGAAATGCAAGTGGTCCTTGAATATGTGAAAATGTGCGCAACATTATTTGGCATAAGAGAAACGCAAGTTAAAATTATGATGAGATCATGTTTTTCATCTGTCAGATTGGCAAAAGTCAAAAAGTTTCATAGTGTGCTCTGATGATAAAACTGTTGCTAGAGGGAATGAAAAATAATACCACCTGTATAGGGAAGGAATCTTAACAATATCCAGCAAAATTAACTAGATATGCATTTACCTTTGACCCAATATTTTCTCTCCTAGGAATCTATGCCAAACATATAGCAATGAAAACTAAATGATGTATGCACAAGGCTCTTTAATTTCAGTGGAATTAAATAGTGTTGTATTTACACAGTGGAATACTATGTCGCTCTAAAAAGTAATGCAAAATATTTTTTTATCTCCTAAACCACACTCCTATAGCTGTCCTTTTGCTCTCTAACTATGAGTTTGTCTCTGTTTTGCTGGTTTGTTCATTTTGTTCATTAAGTCCACGTATGAGTGAAATCATATAGTATTTGTCTTTCTCTGACTGGCTTCTTTTTTTGTTTTTTTTATCTTGTCTTTTAAGTATGTTTTATTGGTCATGCTATTACAGCTTTCCCAATTTTCTCCTCCTTTATCTCCCCTCCGCCCTGGCCCCCCACCCTCCAGCATTCTGCCCCCCGCCTTAGTTCATGTCCATGGGTTGTACATATAAGTTCTTTGACTGGCTTATTTCACTTAGCAGAATGTTCTTCAGGCCCATCCATGCTGTAACAAAGGCTAAACTTTTCTTCTTTTTTATGGCCAAGTTCTGTTCCATTGTGTAAATGTCCCATAGTTGTTTTGCCCACTCATCTACTGATGGACACCTGGGCTGCTTCCATATCTTGGCCATTGTAAATAATACTCAGTGAACATAGGGTGCTTATGTTCTTTCAAACTAGTGTTTTGGGTCTCTTTGGATGTATTCCCAGAAGCGAGATAGCTGGGCCAAAAGGCAGATCGATTTGTTATTTTTTGAGGTATCTCCATACTGCTTTCCATAGTGGCTGCTCCAATCTGCATTCCCACCAACAGTATAGAAAGGTTTGCTTTCTCCACATCCTCGCCAGCGTGTGTTGTTGATTCATTGATGCCATTCTGACAGGTATGAGGTGATATCTCATTGGGTTTTAATTTGCATTGCTCTGATAATTAGTGACATTGAGCATCTTTTTTTATGTCTATTGGCCGTCTGTATGTTCTTCTTGAAGAAGTGTCTATTCATGTCTTTTGCCCTGATTTTTAAATCAAATATTTTTGGATATATTTTGGTGTTGAGCTTTATAAGTTCTTTACAAATTTTTGATATTGACCCTGTATCAGATGTATCAGAGAATATGGTCTTCTATTTTGGAAACTAATAATATATCTTGCTACTTTGCTGAATCCATTTGTCAGTTTCAGTAATTTCCAGGTGGAATCTTTAGTATCTGTGTAGTATCATGTCACCTGCAAATAATGACAGTTCTACTTCTTCCTTTCCAATTTCAATGTCTTTTATTTCCTCCTTTTGTCAGATTGCTGTGGCCGGGACTTCCAGTACTCTGTTGGATAAGAGTAATGAAAGTGGACATCCCTGCCTCTTTCCCTGTCTGAAGGGAAATGCTTATAGATTTTGCCCATTGCGCATGATGTTGGCTGTAGATTTGTCATATATGGCCTATATTGTGTGCATGTATGTTCCCTGTATTTCCACTTTGCTGAGAGTTGTATCATGAATGGAGGCTAGATGTCATCAAATGCTCTTTCTGCATCTATTGATATAAGCATATAATTTTCACCCTTCAATTTGTTTATGTGGTGTGTCACAGTAACTGATTTGCAGGTATTGTACCAACCTTGCATCCCAGGAATAAACCCACCTGATCACTGTGCATGATCTTTTTAATGTATTGCTGGATTCGGTTTGCTAATATTTTGTTGAGGATATTTTGTTTGCATCTATGTTCGTCAGGGATATTAGCTTATAATTTTCTTTCTCTGTAGTGTCTTTATCTGGTTTTAGAATTAGGATAATGCTGGCCTGGTAAAATGAGCTTGGGAGTCTTTCCTCCTCTTGAATTCTCTGGAGTAGTCCTGACTGGCTTCTGGCCCTGGGGTCACACTTACCACAGGGGAGTCTGCCCCGAGATTATAGACACACTTATTAGAGTGCTTTTTTTCCCCTTAACCTGTGATCACTAATCCACCTGGACTTTCCCTTTGAAATAATCAGAATGCAGTTTCAGATAAAAACAAACAAAATATGTGAGTGGACACAAAAAAGTATCTATTGTAAGATTCCATTGATAGGAAACTTCCAGAATAGGTAAAGCCGCAGAGACAGAAAGCAGATCAAAGGTCGCTAAGGGCGGGAGGAGTGGCGGGCGTGTCCTTCTGGTGGAGCGTCCTGCAGCTAGATAGTGGTGGTGATGCTAGGGCAACCTCATGATGCTTGTGCAATCTCATGAAAGTATGTCATGCTCAGGAATGGCACAGATTTAAAATACGAACAATACCTTTAATTCATTATTTTAAATGATAAAAATAGAAAAGCAAAGGATAAAAAAGAAAAAGAATACAGGGAAAAACCAAAAAGAACCCCCCAAAATAAAATTTTTAAAAATAGAAAACTGAATCAGACCATGGAGAAAATAAAACCCTAACAATGAAAGCAAATAAAAGAAACAGATCAGAGAATGAAGGAAAGCAAATTCAACAGGTGCAACAGGCAGCTCTAGAGCTGGCCCTGATTCATTTTCCAGGGGAGCCCCCTCTCTGTGGTGGGAACCAGGGCAGGGTCAAGGGAGGGCTCTTCAGGCAGGGATGGTGGGGCCTCAGTCAGGTCAGGAGATGCTGCACAGGCCAGCCCCGGCTCCAGAGGTGCAGCCGGAGTGGCCACTGGAGATGCCTCAACCGTTGGAGGCGAGCACCCCTCCAAGTCCAGAGCAGCCTCCTGGGCTGGTGCTGAAGTCGTGAGAGGAGAAAAGTTCACCTATGTGCCTGCATTTCCGTGTGCTCCCTAAAGACAGAACACAGACAGAGCCCAACACCCACCCCAGGACATCCTTTCCCATGGGCAGTCCAGCACATGGGCGGTCTGAGGCCAGTCTTTGCTCCTGGCCAGCTTCTGCGGGTACTCCCTGTGTGTCTGGCACCAACCCCTCCCCATGAGTTCATATGGGTCTCCACCCCCATGCCAACTCCACTTCCCCCACCTTCTCACCCTTGGACTCCACCTCCTTGGGCTCCTGGTCACCCAGTCCTGTGTGTTGAATGTGGGCACTGTGCCACAGGCTGCATTCGGAAGCGATGAGCTGGCTGTAGAGCCCAGGAGGCTATGGGGGGATGTCCTTCTCCAGCCGTCCACTGGGCCTGGTTCCCCACACCCCCAGGTGGCCAGTCACCTTGGGTCTGCTCTGGCCCTTGATGATGTGGCACACCTGCCTCTCACTGGCAGACATGGGGCAAGGGTCTCCATCGACCACCTGTCATTCCTCTGTGACCTGGGTGGAACCCTCCAATGACAGTGACCGGCAGCCGGTCCAGTGGCCTTAAACCCTGACGGGTCATAGTCACTTAGTTGCTGCTGCTTCTTCCCACTGGACCTTCTGCTTCCAGATCCGGCCCAGCCCCATGTCTGCACAGACCTCCACTTGAAGAAAATGAGATTCACCTCCAGGGCTTGGGATAAACCATGGGCAGAGGGCACCAGCCACACTTGACATCTACCCAACCAGCCTTGACCTGGGGTGTGAACACGACTGGCCCACCAGGCTGCTAACCACCCTGGCCTGTACCCACTTGGGCAGACTCCCCTTGTGAACTCCCTTACACACACACGCACACGCACACAGAGGTAGGGGACATAGAGCTGCTTAGGTGGGATCAGAGTGGTGGCCTGGCTCAAACGAAACTGCCCTGGGCCATTCTGTGTTACCTTTGGGTCCCACCATGAAAACGGCCACAGGCGTCTGGATGAGTGTGGACCCGGCGGCAGCCATGGTGGAACATACTATCACCGCTGCCTCCTTTGGGGCCACAGCCTCAGGACACTGGCAAATGACAAGAAAACATCCTGTCAGATGTCAAAGTGTCTAGCAAAATGAGCCAGGGAGAGGCAGATTTAGAACGTGGCTGCCTGGTTACCAGGGTTCCAAGTTCTGTTGGGCTCTGTTGTCAGGAAGAGAGGTCACTGCACAGTGCAGCTCAGTGTAGTGAGGTCATTGCCTGGGTCCCCTACCCCGAGCATCTCCTCGGAGAAGACCACTGACTGCATTTCTTTTTTTCCTTTTTGCACAGTATTTTTTTTACATTACCATTCATCCTCTTAAACCCCTCTCCCACAGTCACCACTCTGCTGTCCACGTCTATGAGTCCTTTTTCCTTTCTGCTCCATGTCTCCATCCCCGAGTGAATGAAAAAGTGTAGAATATTGTTATGGTCTGTCAGAGAGGAACTTATAATTCAATTGACAGTGGACAGGCTAGACTTCGTGTGCATGGGACTGAAGCCATCACTGGGATGGGGAGAAAATGTGTGAAACTGCAACCAGAAATAATAGGAGGTATCCCAGCAAGAGGAGCCAAAGGCATCCTAGAGTGCAAGACATGCTGAGATGTGGAGATGAGGAAAGTGGGCCATCTGTCAGCAAGACCTCAGCCACAAAGTTGAAAGAGCAGGTGAGGTATGAAAGGACACCATTCCCTAGGAATACTCACAAAGGAGAAGGGTTGAAGAAATTTGAACAGTAGGCGGTTTTTAAGTTAGTATATAAGGAACATAATTAGATCCCCGGTGCCTAAGACCATAATACTGCTGAGTGGATGGATGGCTGGCTGGCTGGATGGATGGCTGGATGGATGGCTGGATGGATGGCTGTATAGGGATCTATTTGCCAGACCTTGAGGTACAGAATTGGGAGTGCATCTCAGGAGCAGGACAGAAAATTGGGGCATGACCATAATAACACTAAGGCATCCAAGTCGACTCTCTCTGATCCCACCAATGAGCTAGACTTAAATTTTTCCTTAATTAGAGTCAAAGTAAGTCCAAAGCTGGGGGAAAGATAGAATGCAGACCACAGTACCTAGAAGCAGAAAAATTTAAGGACCTTATCTTGTTCAAGTTTTGAACAGCAAGAAGAACCTTCCTAGAACACTGTGGTAGCCTTTCCTCCCATTCCTTTGGCTCCCAGACATAATCTATAGTTAGGCAAGGAGGATGAAATTGCCGTGATTGTTTTTACCAATCAAAGCCACTATGTGGATTTAATGAGGGTCCAGCTTCCTCTGAAGGACATACCCATTTAAAGGAGGTTCAACAAAAATCAGGGTGCTGTTAGCCTGGAAGACGATGGGCATAGATGTTAGGCAGCCTCCCTTGTAGTGCTGGCCACAGTTTCTGTGGACACTTACAGGGCTTTATGGACCTAACTATTATGTAAAGCAGCGATTTACAACCTTTTTCATCACATGGCACACATAAACTAATTACTAAAATTCTGTGGCACATCCAAAAATACATTTTTTGCTGATCTGACAAAAAAAAAATAGGTATAAATTTGATTCCTTTACACCAGATGGCTATTGTGTTGGCTGTTGTCATTCTTTTATTTGACAGTCAAAGGGAAAAGGGGTCAGTGCCCCTGACTAAATAGTCGGGTATTGTATGTTTTGAAAATTCTGGTGACACACCAGTTGAAAATCACTGAACTAAAGGAATGAACATAGGCTGCCTTTGTGGAATTCCCTCCTGTGTCTCTGCCCTTCAGCTCTAGGCTACAAAAAAGCCAGCTATACCAGCTCTGCTTACAATGGGAGTGGCTTAATACCCTACCTTGATGTCCCTTCTGTTGTTTAACAAATGTGGTTATCTTTGCTTGAATGCTGCTAAATAAGGGAATAGTCAAATCACTTAGCTTTGCCAACAACA
Source organism: Carollia perspicillata (assembly GCA_004027735.1). Classification (NCBI taxonomy): domain Eukaryota; kingdom Metazoa; phylum Chordata; class Mammalia; order Chiroptera; family Phyllostomidae; genus Carollia; species Carollia perspicillata. The sequence goes on from PVKM010005002.1 coordinate 36,692, forward strand.
ACTGTGGGCACCACCTAGCATGCTATCACTTCGACCCACAAGTTTGAGAAGCGTAGTTGTAAAGAGCACTGGTCTGAAAAGCAAAGAATTCATTTAGTCATCGAAAGTTACTGTGGGCCTGCTATAAATCATAAGGTATTGTTTTATATGTTTGGGATACAGGAGCGAACAAAGCAAAACAGGTCCCTGCCTTCAAGGAACTTACATTTTGTTGGTGGGAAATAAATAAGCGAATAAGTGTTATAAAATATAAGATGGAAAAAAATAAGGCTGATATAGAACAAGGAGCCTAGGGGTTGCAAATATAGATAGGGTGATCAGGATAAGCCTCACTTAGGAAAGGAACATTAAGTGAACATTTAAAGGTTATGAGAGAACAAACCTTGCAAGGAGAGTTGAATGCCAAGTGCAAAGACCCTGAGATGGGAACATGCCATTTATAAGGAGCAGTCAGTCAGCAAGAAAGCCAGTGTGGCTCTGATGGAGTGAGGATAAGATCAGAGATTATATAAGGCCTGTTTAAGGATTGTTAAGATAGTTAAGGATACTGCTTTTACTCTGCATTAGAGGAGAAGGTTACTGAAAGTTTTGAGCACAGGAAATATGATCTAACTTATATTTGAAAGGCTCATTCTAACTGCTGTGCTGAGGGTAGACTGTCAAAAGGATAAGGATTGAAAAAGTGAGACCGACTTGGAAACCAAAAGATGCTGCTGCCTTGCACCAGAGTGGTAATGCTGGAGGTGGTAGGAAGTGGTCCAGTTTTAAATATATTTTGAATTTACTGATGAATTATTGACTTAAGAGGAAGAGTCAATGATTTTGACACTAAGTTATTTTAAGCCTCATATCTTCTTAAACATTTTATTAGGGAGAACTTCTCCCTTCCCCATGTCAAAGCAAATCCCAGATATTATGTGAATATTTATTTCTAAACAAAAATAACTCTTCTTTAATATAAGCATCGTAATACTAAAAATTCAACAAGAATTATTTAGTATCATTATATCGTAAAATAGCTCATCAATGTTCAATTTCTAAATTGTTTCATAAATGATCAATGTTTTTATTTATTTACATTTGTTTCAATCAGGACCCAAATAAGGGCTATATCTTGTGATTGGTTTATGTCTTTTAGTTGTTTTTTTTTTTAATTTATAGATTTCTCCTACATCTCTCTTTTTTTTCTTAAGGTTTTTTTGTAATTGTGGCTTAACTCCTAACCTAACTAAAGTCTCAACCTAGACAGATTCTCTCAGTCCAAATTACGTGTATTCCTTGTGAATTAGTTATTGGATCTATAGACTTGATCTGATTCAGATTCAGGTTTTTTTGGCTAAATTACTTCACTGTCATGATACCTTTCTCATCAGGAGATGCATAATGTTTCATTACCTCTATGTGATATTAGTAGCTACTGATGTTCATTGCTTAAAGCCAATTGTTTATTAGGAACTGCAAAATGGTGATATTCTATCATTCTTTCTATAATTGTTAGCAGGAATAATTCATTAAAGGGAAACTTCATATAGAAAAGGAATAATAAATCCTTGATTTTTCTCTTTATTTACTAGTTTTCAAAATAATGAGTTGGTTTCCTGTGTCCTCCTATTACTAAACAGTAACGGGGTTCTACTGTCCACTGCCCATGGCAAACTCCAGAGGCAGAGGTTTGATGAAAAAGGAAAGAGGTTTATTCCAAACCTACACAGTTTTGGAAGAATGGCAGGCTTCCCTCTAGAACACCCAAAGAATAACCCCAGCACCCTTTGCCAGATTAGTTCAAGGCTGTGCCTGGAGTTCCTTCTCCCATTTAAAACACCGTCCTTTGGGAAATGCAGGCAACTGCAGCACGATCATCCAGGTGGTTTAGCTTGCTCTGGGTCACAGTCCAGTTCTAGGCATCTTTCTGGAGTCTGTGTGTGCAGCCCCTGCAGCCACTCCACCGCCACCACTTCCTGTGCCCCGGGCCTGGGGCCACTGCCAGACCACTTGGTTTCTAGGGCCCCGGCCCATGAATGCTCCAGCCCCCAACAAGGTGAGGGAAGGGAAGGAGAAGAGGCAAACACCTCTGCCCTCTCTCTATTTAAATCTCCAGGTTCAAAATTCCATGTACTTCAGAAGCATCCAGCGCCCCAGCCAATCCTATAGGCTAGACTGGCAGATCTTCCCGCAACCGCCTTGTTAACCTCCGTGGTACACGTGTTGCTGTGACCTCTTGTTATCTCTTCTACCAGGAATTGGAAGTGGGGTAGGAGAGCTAGCCTCTGTCAATCACTCTCAGTAGCTACATGCAGCTTCCCTGCCCATGCAAATCTGGCACTGTGCTAGCTCAGTTGCTGCGGCAACATAATGCTGCACACAATCTCTCCAGCACTACACGGGGTGTTTCCTGTGACCCCTCCCTTCTCCCTAGCAGTCTCCCTGTATCAATTCCACGATGACCAATTAAATTTTTTCTCTTTTCCTTTTTAGCATCATCATATACAAGGCATGAGATTTTTTTAGTATCATTGTAACGTATTTGTTCTATCAACCCATTGTTATTATCCTTAATTGATATTCAAATTACTTCATCTTCGGTTGTGAGAGGTCCTTCAAGTTGGTTCCTGGATTGTTTTGATGTGATCCTATTATATGATAGCTTCCTTGCTATCTGATGACCAAATATTCCAGGTTCATTTCTGTATTTTTTGTTCCCAACTTGGAATCCTCTATTTCTTCTAGGAACTATGGTTCCCTGTAGCAGGGAAAAGTGTTTGGAGACCACAGTCTGCTATCTAGGAGTGCTCATTGTCTCTGTGCCAGTGATTGTTTCTAAGCTTTTACAGTGGATGCTGCTTGGAAATTTGTTTTAATAAAAATATGATTTTCTCACTTCCTATTCTAATTCAGAACTAAGGCATATATTTTTCACTTAACCTCTATCTTACATCTCTGCTGCTTTTTCTCACTCAGTTGAGAATGAGAGAATATTACATAGTGTAGATGAAGAAACGAGACTCAAAGAGTTTGAGTAATTTTTCATTAAGTGGCAGAGTGCAGGATTTAAACATAGACCTGACTTCAAAGGCTTTGCTTAAATTCATCTTTTAAAAATTTGGCTTGGCACAGCTCCCTTGCTTCAAAGCATAGCATTTTTCATAGAACTGCTAGGTAGAGAATTCAACTCAGTTGACATGTACTGAGTGGCCATTTTAATGCAAAATCCTGTTCTCTTGTATAAGACTGATGTCCATCAGCAAATCTGATGTCCATCAGCTCTACATTCTAAAAATTATCCAGAATTCAACTTTGTCTCAACACCTCTCTGCCACTACCCTGGTCATAGTGACCAAATATCTTGGATTGGGTTACAAACTATATTAGCCTTGCTTGGATTACTGTCGTAGCCTCCTAACTGGCCTTTGACTTCTGTTCCTGCCCCCTGCAGTCTGTGCCTGTCACATCAGCCAGCAAGATCTTTTAAAACCCAGATCAAACCATGTTACTTCACTGCTCCAGACCCTCCAAGGGTTTTGTCTCAAAGTAAAAGCCCAAGTACTTCCTAGGATTGGTAACACCCTACATGTTAGAAATCCCCTGTTATCTGTGTGACCTTATTTCTGACCTTCCCCTTGTTTTCTCTGCATAAGCTACTCTTTCCTCAGTGCACTTCCTCCTGGAAGCAAAGAATGCTCTTCTTGCCTCACAGTTTTTGCATTTGCTCTTCTCTCTGATAGGAAAGCTATCCCAGTGGGGATCTCGGTGTTTAACTCTCTCACTGTCATTAGTTTTTTCCTCGAGAGTCAGTTTTAATGAAGCCTTCCTTGGCTATCCTAATAGCTGCTTACTTCCCACATTTTACTTTCTCTGCTCAGCTTTATTTCTTTTTCCCTAGCACTTAACACTATCTAAAATACTATACTTTTACTTATTTACCTTGTTTGGTGTCTTTTACCCCACTAGATATGAACTCCATTGCCTGGAACAGTGTCTTGAACATGATTGGTGGCCAAACAATATTCATTGAATGAACAAATATACTTCTCAAGTCACAGCTTTATTAATATTCCCAGGTGGTCCAGCATTTCTTTCACTGTGCATGTCTTCTCAACTAAAAGTGTATGATGATATTCCAGTTTTCTAATATGAGAATATTTTTTAAAAGGAAGAATAGCTTTGCTTTGCCACCTCTCTTTTTCTGATACAACCCTCCGCCCTCAACCCAGTGACTCTTGCTGGTTCTTCGTAGAATACTTCCTCTCTTGGGACTGTATATTTCCTTTTCTTTTTTTCCTCCCAGTGAGATAGGCACAGACTATCCATTTGAGCTGATCCTCCTTGGAAAGTGAGTCAGTGCAGCCTCGTGGAGAGCAGCGGCCTGAGCATTTGCATCTCTAGAATGTTTGTATTGACAAATGGCAGTCAGTTATTGACATTTATGTCCCTTGGTGATACTTCAATTGGCTTATCTTTGCTGGTCAAATGCCTTAATTGTTCTGGCCTTTAATTCAGTCAAAGTTGGAGCTAGAGCAGAGAGGAAAGAGAAGGAGCAAGTCTAACAGAACATCAAACCCGAGCTAGGAGGCTGCTGGCAACGATCAGCTTGTCATAATGTTATGATTTGTTCATTTTTATACCATTTATTAGCCTTTACTCGTTGTGCCATTTGGCCTCCAGGGCAGATAAAGTGCTGTCTAATTTGGTAGGTTTGCTTCTGTCAGAGCGGCCTCAACAGGGAAGGTGTTAGCTGCAGTGACAAGTAATCAATAGCTGTCGTTGTCGTGAGGAACATGAGCAGTTGGGCCTTTCATCTGGAGGATTAGAGGTCTAATTGGATTGAGAATAGGGAGGGCGGGCTGTTGGGTAACCCTGTCAGCCTTGTGAAGCTGTCAAATGTTGGCCTTATTCGTGGTGAAGGGAATAAGGAACCTTGTGCTTTCAGACCTGAGGAGGAAGGCTCGCAAAAGCCCTTTGTACAGAGGAGCGGATCCGGAGGTCGACTCCACTAACATGTGCTCCCTGTTTTATTCAGTTAGAGATCCTTTCGGATAATAAATCTGTGTAACTTTAAATGATATCTTCATGCAAAACACACACACACAATACAAATCCAATTGTATTCTGCATTTGTTCTATAAAATATCAGGGAGACAGATGTGGTTGATCGTGGTATTCAAATCTTTTATGTACAAATTGACTTTATTAAAATTTTTTAGTAATATGTCATGCTTATAGAAAACCTGCAAGTACAGTACAACAAACATTTTTTTTTTTCCCTGAACCATTTGGGAGTGAATTGCTGACCAGGTGCCTCACAACTTCCAACATTTTTAGTGTGTATTTTTTTAGAAACAAGGACATTCCTTAACCTTAACACAATTTGACCATCAAAATCAAATAATTAGCACAAATACAGAACTACTGTCTGATCCTCAGACTACATTATTATCCCAATAATATTCTTAAGGATTAAGTTCAAAAATCACACGTTGCATTTAGTTTTCAAATCTCTTTTGTCTCCTGCAATCTGGAAAAATTTCTGATCTTTCCTCAGTTTTAATGGTGTTGACACATTTGAAGATTATAGGCTAGATAAAAGTCCCTCCATGTGGGCTTGTTAGATATGTTCTCATAATTAGATTTATGTTACTCATATTGACAGAGATACAGAAGCGATGTTGTGTCCTTCTCATTGAATCCTATTAGACGTCACAGAATTTCGATTTTTCCCATTCCTGGTGATGTTCACTTGTTCACCTGATTAAGGTAGTGTTTACTTTTCTCTACTATAGAGGTACTCTTTCATCTTTGTAAGTAATAAATATTTGTGGGGAGGTACTTTGAAACTCTGTAAATATCTTATTGTCTATTTTATCTGATACTAATGTAGTCACTCCTAACTTCCTTAGGGTTATTGTTTCAGGCATAAGTTTTCCATCCTATTACTTTCAACTTATCTGTGTCTTTATTTTTTAAGTACACCCTTTGTAGAAGCGTGAAGTTGAGTTTTGCTCTTTTTTTTTTAACCTAGTCTGACAATGTCTGCATTTTAGTTGGAATGTTAGTTCATTTCTGTTTAATGAGTTATTGATACGGTTGAGTTTCAGTCTTCCACTTCCTCTTCTTTTCTGTTTGGCCGTGTCTTTTTGTTCCTCCCAACTTGTTTGCCTGCTCTTTTTTGGCTTAATCAAATATGTTTTAATATTTTATTTTAGTTCCTCTAAAATTTTTAACTATACCTATATGTTACTTTTAAGAGGTTGCTTTAGGGTTGACAATATGCATCTTTTTAGGTGTCACATTGAAATACTGTACTGTTTCTCCTAAAACAGAAACACGTGGTTCCACTGCCTTCTGGCCCCTGTTGTTTCTGATACACTGTCATTCCTCCTCTTCCTGTGCGTGTAGTGGTTACTGTTGTAACTAGTTTCTTTCACTACTTTATTTTTTAGCCTCAGTTTTTTCAGCATTAAAGCCAAAAGCAAAAAGCCCATTTCAGATATTGTACTTTTCAGTTCTAAAATTTTATTTCGGTCTTTTTATAGTTTTGTTTTCTTTGCTGAGATTTCCTCATCTGTGTGGTCATTATGACCATCTTTTCTCCCATAGCTGTTCTAAAGTCTTGTGTGCTAAATTTCAACATCTGGATCATTTGAAATCTATTTATATGAATTTGAAATCTATTTATATGAATAAGTTTTTTTTCTCTTAACACTGAATCCTATTTTTCTGCAAGGTTTTTTTTTTGTGTGTGTGCATAGTAATTTTTTATTATACACTCAGAATTTTTGATGATAGATACATTGTAGGGGTTTTTCATTCTCTTATCCTCTAAAGAGTGTTGATTTTTTTTTTTTGTTTTATCTGGCAGTTAAAAATGGCTAATCATACTGAATCTGTTGTGTGTTTCTTTTTCTTTCTTTTCTTTTTTTCTTTTTTTTTTTTTTTTTTTTTTTTTTTTTTTTTTTTTTTTTTTTTTTTTTTTTTTTTTTTTTTTTGGTAGTCTTTAGTTGAATTTCTTGGACTTGTCCATTGTCCACAAAAAAGTCTGTACTTTTAAGGCCTGGCTCTTCTTTCAGTGAAAAACAAGAGATGTGTCCCAAGCCCTCTGACTAGGTGGGACCCAAATTCTAAATTCTGTCTCTTTCGTGTTGGGTAGTCGCTGACATCTCCAACAGCTTTTTCCACCTTCCGTTTATTGGTTTCTGCAGACCCCATGCCTGTGCAGTTCAAGGGTCAGCCAAGGATGTATGAGGACAGCATAGGCATAAAAGAGATCTCCCTCTTTTTTGCTCATCTTTCCATCTCTGTTATTCCATCGTTGTAATCCAGTCTACCATAATCTATATTCTAATCAACTTAAGTAGCCTATTAGTCTTCCTGATTTGTCTTTTTCCTCTTCAAACCACTCTCCACTCAGCATCCAGGTTTCATTCCCTCGTTTACTTATTTGTCAAATAGTTGATGATCGTTCACTCAAAAGATGATACTGTCAAGCAGACAAGCTGTTTTAGCTGTTAGGTTGGCTTGACACATAGATTCAGCTGGTAAAGAGATCACAAGACCAAATTTTTAAAGGCAGTGTATTATTCGTGGCACAGCAAGCATCCTGAGCTTTCTGTTTGCATAGGTTCTCCTTGCCCGCGAGTCCTGCAGGGGTGATGTGGAGGCAGGTTCGGGTAGATGCTGTACAGGCAGTGGCTCTGTGTCACACCTGAGGAGACTTGAGTTTAGAAAACCCCCAATCTTACATTAGGACTTTGAGCAAACAGACTCAACCTTTGTCCCCAAGTGAAGCACTATTTTTATCATTCTGATCAACAAGTGAATCTACCCTCTGACCTGCAGGGAGATCCTATATCTAGCTTCCAAGGCCACTTACTATGCAGATAGCCTTGAAAAAATAATCCAGTTGCCAGACATCTAGAAACACTATGGAGAATGCCTCCCAAGAAGTGTAAGGACGAAAGTACAAAGCTTTGGTCAAGCTTTTGGGGGTGATTTCAGAGATCACAGAAATGTGTCCGTCTCTTCCACCAAGTCCTATTTGCAAAGGAAATCTCAACTGCATGTTAAATGTAGGCTTAAATTTTAGATTTTTAAATCTTCCATCCCACAACAAGATAGATGGCTGAAAATGAGAATTACTTTGAAAGTCTTGGACTTAACACTCCTTTACACTAAACTGGAAAGGTGTGGTCCACAAAGGCATTTTCTGTTTATCATTAGCTATTTATTAATACCCTGAGCAGCTAACCAAAGGGACTGATCAGAAGAGGGAGAGACTAGATATATATACCATGAATCTAGCCACAAGGACCTTATACTCAAGATAAAGAGATGGGCCTATACTTGAGTAATCTTATAAGACAGTGCTGGTGTGCCGTGTCCTTATAAGAAAGTGAGGCTGTAATTGCTTCTTAGGTGGGAGCAGTCACCAAGGGAAGCATTTATGTGGGAGCATTTCAGTTTCCATTAATATTACTCTTCCTCTTAGGTGTTGAGAAGCAGTTACTACATCAGCCTTTTTATTCTGACTTCCTGGTACACGCCACAAATGTGCACTGAATTAGTGACAGTGGGGGCGTTGCCTTGTTCAAGAAGTCATTCCTCAAAGCCGAGCTAGAGTCTTCCAGCTATTTTACAGGTGCATACTTCCCTGCATTAAAATCCTTCCTGTCTACAATACTAAAAATAGCTACTGTTTTTTATACTGAACCTGCCTAATACATGATAGAATTGAAACTTCAGGTGGGGCTTAATGAAGCAGTCAGACTTAGACAAGGAACGGGAGTGGGGAACAGAATTTCAGGCAGCGGGAAGCGTGTGAACAAAGACTGAGCGGCAGAAACAGCCGTGGCAGTGTTTAGAAACTGAGGAAGTTGACTACACAAGAGAATGAGAGGTGGCTTCGGGTTTTCTGTCATCAAAATCTCTTTTTTCCCCTCTAATTCTAATTATTTTCATTTCTCTTTTACTACTTCATACTTTCTTTCTCATTCTTCCCCGTTTTTTCTTTCCCTGTATTACTTGTCTGTAGCTTACACCTTCCAGTTTCACAGAGGAATCTGTAGACATGGCTTACTCATTTGGTGACCTTCAGAACTAAAGAAGTTGCTGCATCTCCCAAGTTTTGTCTTTTCCATTGAAGATTCCACTATTAGCTCAGCAGAGTCATTCCTGAACTTGGCTCTATTACTGAGCACACTCATTCATAAATTTAGCCTCCTTGGCCTACCTGGATTTATTGTGGGCTAGCAGAAATCCTCCTCGGATGTGCATGACTGCTCTTGGAAGCTCTGAGCTTTACAGCCCTGTTTACTGTCATCTGATTCCAAGCAGAGCAATATCTCTTACCCGTTGGCAGAGGAGAGTTAAGGCTGTGATTGGGAGTTTGAGCATAGAAGTTATGTGATGGGACTGAAGTGGGTGAAGGCAAGGCCTGCTGGAGGTAATAAGGTAGGTATTTCACCAGAGCTATAGGCAAAGTAAATCTCGAGTACAAAACATAAAGAACAATATCTACTTTGGTGAGCCGTGGTGGAGTACCTGCCAGTTACTTTTGATAAAGTAGGTTGTAAGGAGGCTTGGTTAGAAAGAATCCCTGCTTTGGGTATGTTGGGGGGGGTTGTAAATTTCATTTTCCTGCCACGCTTTCTTGCATTTATTCTCAGTGTTTTATTTTTTTATTTTTTTTTATTGTTTTTCAGTACAGTTTTCTGTCTTTTACTCCCATCCCAGACCTTCCCCCAGTGCTCCCCACCTATTCTCAGTGTTTTATACCACCCATTTCCCTGTTGGGCTTGTCAACCACAGTCTGAAGTAACTTTCTCCTTGGCTTTGTGAGAATTTTTTTTTTCAATTTCCCAAGTTTAATCTATCCAAGAAAAATAAGAATAAGCATTAAGCAGCTATATGTTTCTTTCTTACTTTAAAAAAACAATACAGCTTAAGTTATAAAAGCTTAAAAGAACCTTAAAAGTCATTCTGTGTAGCATTTCCCAAAGCTTCTTCCTTAGAACAATATTCTCATGAAATGTTGCATGAAAAATGTGTCTCATGGTCAAATTCATTTGGGAAATACTGTGTGCTCCTTCCTGGAAATTTACTGTGCACGGTAGCAACTTAAAGGCTCTGAGAAGTCATATAGTAAAGAAATCTGTTTATTTTTTTTATTCGGGATTTCTTTTAATCATTTGATCACAATACTTTTTTTTTAGCATAAGCTAATAACATCTTAGGGAGATGGTGGTTTATAAAACCTTTTGCCAAGTACTATTTATGACTTCATTGGATTCCTTTATTTCACAGTTGAGGAGACTGAGGCCCAGAAAGGTGTCCTACGCATCACATCTAAAATCAGTGCCTTCATTACACAAAGTAGGAGCTGAACAATACTTAAATCCACAGTATTTGATAATGATAATACAGTTGAACTGGTGATAAATGAAAACATTTTATTATTGCTAGAAAAAGCATTACATGCTAACGGAAAGTTGTGTAGTTTGCTGATACTTTAAATAGTTGCAGACTACAGTTCTCTGTTTTGTTGGCCTTATAACAATGTCAAATGATGGTCCCCAGAAATTGGTCAGAGCACTGGGTTTTGCAAAATCAGTTCAAGTCTGTCTAAAGCTATTGGAAAGGGTGTTTTCTGAAGCTTTTTCTTTTCCTGTGACTCTCACAAAATTCTTCAATTCATTTGACTCTGGAAAGTAATAATCTTCCTTAAAAAATGCTCATCCCAAGGTAATCACAAGAAACAGGTTTTCCCACACCTGATTATATTTCTTCCTTCATGTTGCTATTTTTTAGCATGCTTCATATTTTATTCCCAAGATATTTTTTTCCAGAAAATATCATACTATACATAAGAAACACTGTAGGAATTTTTTACTTTTCAGGACTTCATTTTGGCATCATATTTTGATCATTACTGTACTTAGCTAAGTCATATTTATTTCTCTACCATCAAAGAAGATATCCTAGAATTAAATTCTTGAATTGTGCTTGACCTTTCTGCCTGGCAGTCATTTAAATTAGATAGTGCCTCCCACTGTCTTAAAATACCTATCATTTGTTAGGAATGCTACCATTGCCTAGAAAAACCTGACAATGGGAAAAGAATGTGCGATGAAGAAAATGCCCAGTATCTATAATTTTATCCTCAAAATTTCTGTGTGTAGTTTTTGTTACTGGAAATAAACATGAATCATGATTGGTGTAGGGGGCTCAGGATAGTATCAGAAGTTTTTATGGGCACTCTGCTGGTTGCTTGATACAAGCCGGTATCTTGTGCTGTGTTTTCTCAACTGCCTTTGTAAACACCGTGGCCTTAATAGATCATTTTGAAAGAAGCGACCATCCTGCTGAATGTGTTGGTAGCCTCCTTTCAGGTTTCTGACATATCCTTAATCTGATGCTGAGCCTTGTCATTTGGATCAATAGTAAACCAGATAAGATGTCTTCTACTTGTAAGGCTATGGCTATAAAAGGTATTTGAAAAATAAATTCACTTTTTATGTCCATGCCACAAACCTGGGGAGTACTAATTTGTCATTTGTCTCTCCATCTGTCTGTAAACAGTCAGTTAAATTGGTTATTGATAAAGGTGAATTATACTCGAAACAAGAGTAATACAGAGATAAACTTCATAATGTCTTAGATTCCTACAAAAAGGTGACATCTCTTTAAAAAAAAAGATGACATAACAACTTTAATCTCTATTTTAGAATAACTCATTTAATGTTGTTTTCTATTCTAAATCATCCTTAATAACAATAGAATTATAAATTATACTTCACAAACTATTTTACGTATATTTAATTTTCATAATCTCTATAACATATTTTTTATAACTTGTAATGTATTTGTTATTCATTTAAAAAGTATTTATTTAATGCCTGCTATATACAAGGCACAGTGCTAGACACTATAGATTCTATATACAAAAAAACTTGGTGATAAAAGAACAGGTTAGAATTGTAGCATTCTAGTGTTAGAAGGAATTCTAGAATATCATTGTCAAATTTATCATTTTACAGAAACTAAATTCCAGCCAGTTTGCAAATCTTGGTCAACCAGCTATTTAGTGGCATTATTTTTTTATCTTTAAAATATATCTTTAAAAATTTTTTTGGAATTTGTGGTTCCTCATTTGTGATATAACAATAATTCTGGCTTTCATAACAATGACATTTTGAATATTAATTAAGGTGTTATTATGCAGCATTTCACAATTTTAAGTGCAATCTGAGGATAAGAAACATTCCTTGAAGATTAGAGGCAGGAAGAGAGTGTATCAAAATGTAAACCATGGTTTGGGAGATGCAGGCTGATCACTGTTTTCTTCTTTATATTTCTTTTTATTTTTTAAATGTTTTTAATCAATATGTTACGTAAAAATTAAGGGATTTTCCTGTTTTCTTTTAACTTGAAGTTTTAGCATGATTTTGGATTTACAGAAAAGTTGTAAAAATGTACAAAGAATTCTCAGGTATCGTGTACCCAAATTCCCCATATGTGCACATTTAAGCACACGTGCTTTAACCCTTCTTTCTCAGAATATGTGAGTGTGTGGGCACTGTCTTTTGAACTAGTGGTCCCCAACCTTTTTGGCACCAGGGACCGGTTTCATGGAAGATAATTTTTCCATGGATGGGGATTGCGGGGTGCTGGGAATGATTCGAACACATTACATTCAAGTTCACCTTCTGCTATGAGGCCCAGTTCCTAAGCTGGGGAGCCCTGTTTTAAACCACGTGGAGTAAGTCACAGATGTGATACTCTTTTGCCCCCAAATCTTTAGTCCATATTTCCTAAAAACCTGGGCATTCTCTTGTATAACTGCAGTTCAATTTTCAAAATCAGGCAATTAACATAAACACTATAATCCATGAACCTAATTTAGATTTTGGCAATTTTCTCAGTAATAATGTTATCTACATAAAAGAAGATCCAGGATCAGGCATTGTGTTCAATTGTTACATCTTTTAGTCTTGCCCTGGCTGGTGTAGCTCAGT
>PVKM010005003.1:0-49649 GCA_004027735.1 Carollia perspicillata
GTCTCCCCAACTCTGGCGACGTCCAGGGACACTCAGGGGACCCAAGTGTGCTCAGGTCCACAAATTTGGTGTTGGGATAAAATCTGTCATTTTGATTCTAGAGGTGAAGGGCAAGCGGGGAGAAGGCAGAAGAAATGGTTTACGGGTTCCCTTCAGTATTGGAAATGGGTCCGCATTCGAATCCTCCCTATTCGCCTCCTCCCATAAGAGCAGAAACTGGAGTAAAACAAGATGAGGAAATGGAGGAAGCATCTATTCGATGGTGTCCCTAAGTCCTAAATGTAGTAGACTCATCCTTTTCCTGTGCAGAGAAGATGCTCTAAATTTACCCCGTCGACCTTAGGTAGTGCCCTGGGAGAAATCTGGGGGAGTACAGAAATACTGGATGCCTCAGTTTTGTCACTTGAAAGATGAGACTAATTGAAAATACCCATGGTTCACACTTATGTTTTGATGCATACATTACAGCATGTTGTCACGTCTTCGGTAACTGCCCTGTGGGTACCTGGGGGGGGGGGGCGTATTTTAAGGTTAAATAGGATATTGCTTTAAAAATGTAAACACATTATTAAATGGGAGGCATTATCTGATCCCCTTATTCAGCAAGGCATTTCCTCCTTCCCAATAGCCTCCTCACTGTGTATTCACCGAGCCCTGTACAAATATACCCCTTTGCCCTAAATGAAGAAGGCAAAGGAAAAAACAACAACAGAAAAGATACCCCCATGTAAGGAGTAAATGGCATGTTCTGAGGGGCGTCCCCCTTTCTTACGTGAGGCGCCACGCCTTGCCCTTCCTCAACGCCCACCTCAGGTGCCCTTTCCTAATGTGATTTAGAAGCCTAGGCTTTTCTTTTGTGTCCTCGTACATCAGCCCCTGTAGCTCTTCATCTCCCCCTGGTGTTCCTCTCCCGCTATTTCTTTAGATCGGTGCCATAGAAAGTGGGGCGTTGTGGGCAGGGGAAGAAGGGTGGGCACAGAGAAAACCTTGGAGAGGGGGCTTCTAATCAGTGATACTGAAAGTATTGGGTATGTGTCTGAAAGGGCTCTAACTTAAAAAATAGGAAAGCTTTTTTCCTTGCCATGATCTTTTTCACCGTGGACTCAAAGAACTTCAGCATAAAAGACTTAGAGGAGGGGGCTTGAAGTAAGAGACACAATTACAGCGATCTCTACAATAATCTGACCCCCAGGAGGGGGGGGGTGATGAAGGAGAGCATTCCCTTGTTTGATCAACACTAAGAGATCGGAGAGACATAAAAGGAAAATGAAGTGAACAACAATTAAAAAAATTCCCTGCACACAATACAATCTATTTAAACTGTAGCTCATACTTTTCATACCAATGGTATGACTTTTCTGGAGTCTGTCTTCTGATTCTTGAACTCTGGGGCTGGCAGCTTGCAAAGGGGAAGCAGACTCCAGCGCTGCACGGGCAGGTTTACCAAAGGTCTCCAATGGGTATTTTCTTTTCCTTAGCCCTGCCCCTGAATTGTCAGACGGCGGGCGTCTGCCTCTGAAGTCAGCAGTGATTTCCTTTAGAGCCTGGCCTTATCTCCAGCTGCACGTTGCCTGTTGGTGACTAATAACACAATAACATTGTCTGGGGCTGGAATAAAGTTGGAGCTGTTTACCCCCACTCTACAGGGGTTCAATATAAAAAGCCGGCGGAGAGCTGTACAGGTCAGACGCGCTTCTGCATCTGCGCTGGGCGAGCGCTGCTAGGGTCCTTGGTCTCCGCTGCTGTCCCGGCGCACCACCAGCCGCGTGTCGCACCACCGGCCGCGCGTCTTCGGACCACTCCTGCAGCCTGCTCCCCTGGCAGAACCTTTTTTTCCTCCCTATTAAAGGGCACTTAGACTGACGGATCCCTTTGAGATCAGAATAACCAGAAGCGCTTTAAGGGAACTGAAGCTGTTTTTCTTCGTTTTTCCTTTGGGTTTAGTTTGCGGGGGAGCAATTTTGATCCGTTTTTTCAGAATGGATTATTTTCCCGTGATTTTGTCTCTGCTGTTTGTGGCTTTCCAAGGAGCTCCAGAGACAGGTAGGCACCTTGACTTATACATCTTGAATGTTAATGTCTTCTTATCCACTTTAATGCTTTTCTTGCTTCTGTTCTTCCTCTTCTTTGTGCTGCTGAAGCTCAGCTGTCCATTTTCTGGGAATTATTAGGGAATTATTATCCAAAGCTACTTAAGTTTTCTAGCTGTATCCATTCCACTATGGAATACAACTGCTCCTGTAGCATTAAAATAACATTATTATTATTGCATAGTGTATGTTCTTGGTTTTTAACAATATAACTCAGGAAATGTAAAGAGAAGATACAATTTAGCCGAATGTGTATTTGCAGTATGTGTGTTCATACAGGTAATAGGATGCACAGGAACATAGATCTTATACAAATACTGTTTTTATAGTGTGTTAATGTGTAAAATATTTACACATTTCAGCTTGAAGCCAAGGAATTTTATTCAAGTCTTTCAAGCAATATTTGAGCAGTAACATCACCTGCAGAACAGTCTGTTGAATAACCCCCAGGCGGTTTCAGGGTGAAGCAGATGTTTTCTTTAAAGTTTGTCATTATTGACTTTAGGTTTCTTTTGGCAGATTTTTGGCACCCAAAACAGTGTGAGCTCTATTTTCAGTTTTATTCACCTGTCCTGGGAGGGGAGCCGAGACAAATCGGCTGCTTCAGGATTTGGATAGGACGTGTGCATCTGCCCAGTTCCCCCTCCAGGGTCAACGCACTTTTTTTGTCTTTTCATGACCCCGACTAAAGAGAAAGGATGTCAAGGGAATGAAAATCCTGGAATGTGTCTGATCATTTGAAATGTACAAAATTGGGCAGATAAGCTGCATGGTTAACTTGTCAGGAAGAAGAGCCAGTGCTGCGGCGGGAGGGGGAGGCGCGATCCCACCCAGGCCGCCCTGCGCTGGGGCTTCCGAATCCAACATCCCGGAACCTTGACTGGGTCCCCTGAGCGGCCGCTCGGCTTCACCCTCCGTCAGTGGTTTCTGTGGAGTTGACGACCTGGAATGGATATTGAAGAGCGGATTTCTCTTCTTTCCTTCCAATCATCTCCCCAAAGCTCTTGACCTCCACCTCCTTTCAAGGAGGATATATCATGTGGGCTACTCCCTGCCCTATGCCCATGATGTGATGTGGTGGGTACTCCCCTACGCAGAAGGCCATTCCACGTGGGGAAGTAGCTCCGAACCTAGGAAGAGGCAGTACAATTTATTTAGTTTTAGATTTTCGGCCATCAGTGAATTTTAAGCCACTGAAGGTTGTGCTATCTGTCCTACTACGTTCCATGCAGAAGCCAACCCAGATTTCTCACAGGCAGCGTTTCCATGCGTCTCCTTGAAGGCGGCTTCAAAGGGGCTGGTAAGTCCCTTTCCAGGTGGTTCTTTCTTCCTCACTTGTATAACATCTCTGAAAGTCAGAAAGGCAGTGAGGGTGAAGGCGAAGTCCTGTTAAGGAGGGCAAAAAACGATGAGCCCTTGTCTTGTGTGTTTCTTGCTGAAGGCAGGCTGCAGGCTTCATGTGTGGTTCACTGTGCCCTCCAAGGAGACATCCCCACTGACCTGCTCTTTCTCTCCACAGCCGTCTTGGGTGCCGAGCTCAGCACAGGGGTGGACAGCGGAGGAGAGAAGCCCTCTCCCAGTGCACCCCGCCGCTCCAAACGCTGCTCCTGCTCTTCCTTGATGGATAAAGAGTGTGTCTACTTCTGTCACCTTGACATCATCTGGGTCAACACTCCTGGGTGAGTCTCTAGAGGGCATTGTAACTCTAGTCATTCTTTGGCTCTGGCTTCACGAGAGACCGGAGCCCAGTTACTCTACCTACTTTTCTGGGAAGCTGCTGGTTTGGGTTCTGAAGGTAGCATTTCTGACAACATGGAAGTGCCTCACTGGGTGAGGAAAGTGCCCCTCCGTTTCTGAAAAGAACAAGACAGCTGGGTTCTTAGACACAGAGGGGAGGGTCTTCTGAGGCCTGTGGCTCAGACTACTCATGGCAAGATAGGTAGAAAGAGTGGATGGCAAGCAGGAGGCTGACACAGTTTATGAGGAGAAATTTTAAGTGCGGTGTCTTGGGGGAATGTTTTTTTCAGTGGAATCTGTTTGCATTTAGGGAATACGTTGCTGAGGTCATTCGGCTTCTTTTGGGAAGATAGAGATTTAAGAGGCAGAAGAAATTACAAAGATCTGTAATCCAATCCCTTCATCCTACTTATAGAAAAACGAAGCCCCAGAGTGTTGAAGACACTCATGCAAGAATGAGTTTGTGGCAGTGCTAGTCTTACAACCTGGGTGTCCTGACTCTGAACTTTCCTGTTAAGAAACCCATTTCAAGACAGTTATAGAAACACGGGTCATAGATTTCTCTTCTCTCTCCAGAGTGAAGAAGGCACTTTCCTCACTTTCACCCTGAAAACTAGTTCACCCATCCAAAGTAGTCATAAATAAAACCACATTTTATTGTGCCTGCAGGTTCCCAGTATTGTGAGGATGAGCAAAATCCAAACAAAATTAAATCAAACTAAACAAAAACCACCACAAGCTTTTTACTAGTAGGGTGATTCTTCCAAGGGGAAGACTTTATTTCTTAAGTGAAAATCAAAACAAACATTAGAAATTACTGGAGAGCATTCTGGCAAGGAGTCCTTCTGTAGTCGTATCACCGAATGGCAGGAGATGTGCCAACCTGGGCGTAGTGTGTCTCCTCCCGCCCCCTCAGGAGGGACTTCTAGCATTATCATATGGCTTGAATTGAAAATAGGTTTTCCAAATCTTCTGAGTCATGGTTTTGCATGGCTTTGAAGTCCCTATCCCCTTCACCCCATCTGTTAACTAAATAGCATATTAGAAAGGAAAAAAATGTGAAACAGATACCAAAGCAGAGGTGTCATAATTTTGGACAAAAATCAATTCTGCGTGTGTCCAGAAGAAATTAAAATTGGTTAAGGGTTGAAATGGAATTCAATTGAATTAGCAAAACCGGTTTCTCCTGGTTGGAGATACCCACTCAGGGCCATTGATAGACTCATCACCCTGACTTGCCACACTTCACTCTCCTAAGTTCTGCTACCAGGTACCATGTGGTGAGCTCTGTGTGTTCCAATGAAATGAGTTCACCCCATAGAATGCATCACTTTGAAGATTATTAATTATGCTAATATCTTTTGTTCCTCTCTTTTGATAATAGGCACATTGTTCCATATGGACTTGGAAGCCCTTCGAGGTCCAAGCGATCCTTAAAGGATTCATTTCCTACAGAAGCCACGGACCAAAGCAGCAGATGCCAATGTGCTAGCCAAAAAGACAAGAAGTGCTGGAATTTTTGCCAAGCAGGAAAAGCACTCAGGTGAATAGAAATACCTTTGCTTTCAAGTAGTTTTATGGTCTCCTGACCTTCTTCCTGCTATAATGCTACAAATAAGAGGCACAGCTTCCAGTAGGAAAATAAATAAGCCATGGGAATGTAGTGTACAGGACAGAAAAAATATCAAATAATATGTAATAACTTTGCACAGTTACAGATGAGTACTGGACTTATCATGGTGATCACTTCTTAAAGTATATAAATGTTGAATCACTATGTTGTACACCTGAAACTAATCTAACACTCTATGTCAGCTATACTTTAATAATATTTTTAAGAAAAAGTGAGATTAACAGAGACATTGAGAGCAACTGAAGGCACCATTGCTAACATGTTTTTCCTTTTGTGTATTTCGACAGGGACCAAGACACTGTGCAGAAAGACTGGAATAGCCATAAGAAGCAAAAAGACTGTTCCAAGCTTGGAAAGAAGTGTATTCATCAGCAGCTGGTGGAAGGAAGGAAAATAAGAAGGTAAGAGTTTCTTAGTAACAGCTAACCCCCATCACCAATGCCAATGGACTGCTCCCCTGCTCATTCTTACTTTGGTGGGGGAATAAGGCTTAGAAGGTGAAAACAAAGGGAATCTTCATGTTCTATAGGTTAAAAAGAGCAAAGGAATGCCTCTCAGATATTTTTTTTTTGAAGACTTTGAAGCAGACTGCTACCTCTTTTGGTGACTGTTAGCACACACGCCTCAGTCTGAAGTTCAGTTTTCCCAAACAAATTATATCTCGAAATGCTTTTGTCATTTGATCATATCCAGCCTTTGCTTCTCTCAGTCAATATATTTACTGCTTTACCTCAGAACCTACAAGTCATTTTAGGGAGAGGTCTTGTTTCTTTTTTTTTAAATCAAGATGTCATAAATAATCAACTTCTTCAAAAAGTAGCAGTTATTCAAGTGACCAAAAGGAAAATAAAGTGATTAGGTAAGGCTGGGAGAGTTGGAACAGGCTGTTTTCCAGGTTTATTTATTTATTTATTTTTAATAGGGAAATGCATTTGGTGGAGACCTAGTGCTGTTCCAGGAGTCTCTCTCATTCTTGTCAGTCATGAGCGGGGCCAGGGAAGGAATACCATGATGGGCTTGCTTTGAGCAGCTCCACATTGATGACCCTTTCAAATCCTAAACCTGTTGAAATTCACAACCCGGAGGGAGGAAACCTGCTTTTGGACCTGTCACGTGGTCTACATTTCCCTCTCATGGTCCATAGAAACTCTTCCTAGAAATCCAGTGGCAAGAAGTTCTAGGGTGCGAGCGAGCATTCAGTGCACAGGCGTGGCTGTCAGGAACCACTTCCGATTATTTACTGCTGAGGGGTGGGGCGGCCTTGGCTGCCTGCGGCTCCACACTTGCCAGGGCAGTTTCTATAGTCATGCTGTTGGGCCACTGATGCTTTCTCAGACCCCAAGATTTCCTAAACCATAGTTTTTGAACTGACTTGGACTTGTTTAAAAAGTTAATTTCTATTATATCAACTACTAAATTAATGTCACAGTTCTTCCCTCTTTCTTTCTCTTTCAAAACAACAACAACAACAACAAAAAAACCCTGCAAAAATAAGTTTGCTTTAATTGCCATAGAACATTTGCTTGGGGCCTATGTTTACATGTTTCTTTTCTTTCTTTCCTGCTAAGGGAGGTGGTGGGTGGAATGGGGCCACAGGAAAAAAAAAAGAGAGAGATTGTCTGTAGTTTACCTTGAAATAGTACTTTCAAATTGTATTTAACACCCAGTTCCCTTTAGACCTGACCATATCACTCTTTCTCTGTGGCCCCCACCCCCATTTCTAGACATAAAGGGCAGGCTTTATTTTCACTTGAGGTTAGCAGAGTATAGCAGGCTGTTGCAGTTGATTGTGAAAGTTCAGGAACCACACATAAATTTTTTTGTGCCGGATTCTAATTTTAGGTATTTCTTTTGCCCTGGGATGACTTTTTAAAAAATAACATTTGTTTTCTTTTGTTTTGTTTTAATAGGTTGGAGACCATCAGCAATAGCATCAAAACATCTTACCGTATTGCCAAGCTGAAAGCCAAGCTCTACAGAGAGAAGAAAGTGACCCACAACCGGACGCACTGATGACAGAGAGTCCTGTCTGAAGCCATCTCCTCCACAGAGAGGGCCGCCGTGCTGTGCGGCTGCCTGGCACTCTTGCCACAGTGGCCTGGATCAGAGCAAAAACATCCTTCCTGCTAAGACCGTTTCTTGTTCCAGATGCAAAGGACCAGTGTCCTCCTTCTAACCATGCCAAGAACAGTTAGGGAGTCCCCCCACTTGCTTCCATCAATGGGAATGACTTTTGTCTCTCCTCCTTTGGGGTGACAACAGACCACTCAGAGAAAGCAGAGAGACGCAATGACTTGCAAATTCTGGTGGCACTCTCCTCGGGGAGGAAAGGGACTCCATGTGGGTGGGGTTCCTGAAGGGGCTCCGAAGGGAGTCTTTGTGTCTCACTCAGGCACCTGGCACTTTTCAGGGAGCAACTGCAAAGTCCAGGAAAAGATTTTCTAAAGAATGCACAAATTGAAAACATACTCGAGTTAAACAAACTTTGTTTCTTTCATTCACAAGATGCAAACCTGAAAGAAACTGTTACTGCTGTAAATCAGGATGTTTTCCGTAAATATGACTCTACCTCACCTGTATTGCACTCTGGCAGTATTTCCTCTTTAATTATTGCCTCCCAAGCTCCTCTCCCTCCTGCTATCCTTTCCCCCAATCCTCCACACTAAACCTTAGCCTCACAGAAGTCTGGTCTAATGAGTCAAGTAGTAGATATAACATTTTTCATGGTGATCTACTAGCTCTGATCCATAAGAAAAAAGATCATCGAATCGGGAGATTCCCTTACCTTGATTTTTGGAAACACAATGGCATGGGGTGGTTTATGAAAGGCATTGAAGAGTAAATGTTGGTTACGCCATAAAGAAGTGATATTATTTTCCTTTATGTAACTGGCATATGGAAGAGGTTGGATTAAATTTTGATGTACTTATTTTTTTATAAATATTTATATTCAAACAATTTATTCCTTATATTTACCATGTTAAATATGTCTAGGCAGGCCATATTGGTCTATGTGTTTTTTAAAAAATGTATTTCTGAATGAAATTGAGAAAATGCTTTTTTTGCCTATCAAGGTAATGACTTTATAAAATAAATGTTTTTTTCCCTACTGCACTGACTTTGAATTATTTCTGAAATCCTTAAGAAGTGGGCCAAAGTGATAATGATTATGAAGGGAAAAGACTAAAGATGGTTTCTTAAAAAGGTGACAATTAGAAGAAAAATGGTCTTCGCTATTTAAAAAAAAGAACTTGCTCTGTATCTTAAAAGTCGCCTTTGGATTGCATTAATGTAAAAACAAAACAAAACCCAGCTTTAACCCCTCTGTCTTTCCCACATTGCAGCCTTCTGTTTTCCCTTCACCTGAAAACTCTCCAGGGCTTTCATTCATTAGCTTTGCTCAGGCTTTTAGACAGGATCCAACAGTTTAAGCTGATGGCGTGGTGAGAGGTGCTTTCTCCATTAACGAACTGAAGGAAGGAATGGCAAGGTGACCTCCCAAAATGTGTCCAATTATACATACTTTCACACCAGAGTTGCTTTGAAAAAATGGCCCGCTCAGAGCAAGTAGGGGCCCCCAGTGGCTTTTTATTTGCTCATATTAAGAATTTGTTGATTCAGGAACACTGAGCACCTTTGCTTCTTCTTGGTAACCCAGGATTGGACAGATGTCCGTGGAGGTAGAGCTACCAAAGGTTGACCCCAGGTCTCCTGCAGCACAGCACCCTGTCCTCCCCACTCTACCCTGGCTGGCCTTGCCAAACCATTGCAGGGAGTAATGCTGCAAATGGTTGTTACCAACAGAAGCCCATAAAAGCTTGATCAGCTTATGAGAATCTTCATTACCTTCTCTAATAGTGTCTGAAAGAATGTCTGGCATTCAATAAACATTAGCTCACAGTCATCACTGTTGTCTGAACAGTGATGCATCTGAAGGATGTTAAATAACAGCCTTCAGGTGTGCTTTGTCAGTGTCCCGGGCAGAGTGTGTCCATCTTTATTGGCATTGTGTTTCTTCTTTCTTTCTTCCTTTCTTCCTTTCTTCCTTTCTTCCTTTCTTCCTTTCTTCCTTTCTTCCTTTCTTCCTTTCTTCCTTTCTTCCTTTCTTCCTTTCTTCCTTTCTTCCTTTCTTCCTTTCTTCCTTTCTTCCTTTCTTCCTTTCTTCCTTTCTTCCTTCCTTCCTTCCTTCCTTCCTTCCTTCCTTCCTTCCTTCCTTCCTTCCCTCCCTCCCTCCCTCCCTCCCCCCTCCCCTCTTTCTTTCTTTCTTCCTTCCTTTCTTTCTTTCTTTCTTTCTTTCTTTCTTTCTTTCTTTCTTTCTTTCTTTCTTTCTTTTCTTTTCTTTCTTTCACAACCGTCAATCATCTTTGGGGGAATTGCTTATAAAGCTTGCTTTATCTAGCAAACTGTGTCTCAGTGCATGTTTCTCAAGGAAGCTGAAAATTTGTGCATACTGACAAGAAACTTGGCCTGAATTTTGCCTGTGTTTAGTCTTCAGCAACCGTTCAATCCCCCTGCATTTTCAGTTTCCTTACCTGTTAAAGGGGGTGCGGTATGGGGTATGGGGATTTCTCTAACAGCTTCAAGAAAGGCTGAGATTGAAAGAAGTTGTGTTGGCACAGAAGAGTTAAGGTCTACGCTTGGAGGACGTGGGTCTGATACATTTAACTCCCAGGGAGTTGGGATGGGAAAAAAACCACTGAGTAAAGAACTCAGCAAGCAAAGGTGATAAAATTTTCTCCCTCTATTCTGTTTTCAAAAGCAAATTATTTCAACTTTTAAATCCTCTTCCCCATGCTTCCTGCTTGAGTAAGTGGCAAGAAAAGTAAACAGCATGAAGCCACTCTCCTAGGGCATGAGATGAGAGTCAGTAGTAAAATAAATGGGAAGATTCATAGAAAATAAATATTTTTAAGTATTTCAAGGCCCCTGCCAGCTTGAGTGGTGAACTGATGGGGCAGTCTATCATACTTCCTGCAATTTTTTTTTTAGTAAACTCTGGTTTTTGGAAGTCCATTTAGGACAGATTTCTCTCTTCACATTAATAGGCAGGCAGAGCTTTGATCTCAGGACTCCAAGAACTGGAGAATCCAGGGTGGGGAATGGTGACCTTTGGTGGAAGGAGAGGGGCCCACTAATGGATACTTCATTTTTCTGCCCCAGGGAATGGCTTCTTTTGTGATGGAAACCACTGGCTTTAATCCTGCTGGAGCTTCTGAGATAGTTAGGGTGTTATGTACTAAGCAGAGTTCTCAGCATTCAGTATTATATATACTAAGCTAGAGCTCCCTTAGGAAGACCCACATGGTAACATTAGCAAAAAGCAACATTTTGTCTCTCCAGGTAACAAACCAAAGGCCCAAAGAGGGAAGTGGCACACCTAAGATCACACAGAAGGGTGTAGCATCTCTGGAACCTGAATCCTTGAACACAGATACTTCACCCAGAGGCACCTGCAAGTCAGTTGGAGACAGACATCCGAGCAAATGTGGTAAAGGCAAACTCACTCTTCCTAAAAGCTTTGACTGCCAGCCTCCCAGATTTTGGTTGCCAGATGCATTCTCACAGGATGAAAGGGAAGAAATGTAGGGGAAGCAAAAAGGGATGTAAGGAGATATTCAAACGTCATGGCATCATGAAATGAATTTCTATAGGATGAAATAGAATATAGCTAGAAACTTTTAATTACTTTTATGTTTTAGGGTTTAATTACCAAATAATCTTTAAATAATATGAGTGAAGGGGAATTCTCTTGGTCAGTTTGCTGACTGCATAGTGCAAGGCAGTGGTTTTTAATTCTGTCTAAAGTCTTGACAATGCTTATTTTTAAGCCCAGGTTCTCAATGGAGTTCTTCCTGCCTTGGCTTTCTCTCGTCTTTTCACTCACAGTTCCTGGGGTTGTAGGCGAGGGGCTCAGTCTGTATCTGTATCAAGTAAATGCTGCTGTTCTCATAACTTTGTGATTTAACAGTGACCCCTTATCTTTACAGAGAACTAGATTTCCCATCACTTTTTCAAAGCCCTTCTCCTATTTGACCCCCTCCTCCAATAATCTTTTTGGAATGTTGGGGCCACATTTTTGTACCCATTTGACAGCCAAGAGAACAGTCATCCTGAATAAGTAGTGATTTGCCCAGACTCCTCCATCAGACAAATAGCCATACTGAAACTCAAGACCCCTGACCCTTATTCCCTAGAGCAGAGAGATAGCACTGGCCCTGAAGGTAAATTATCCTGCTGAAACCCCGGAGGGCACTTAGTGATACTGAAAATCTTAAAGAAGCACAACAACAGCAAATGGAACAGAACTCTTATTTTCAAGTGTCCTTGATGGGATTGAAATTTTGGGATACGCCTTTA
This sequence comes from Carollia perspicillata, assembly GCA_004027735.1. Taxonomy (NCBI): domain Eukaryota; kingdom Metazoa; phylum Chordata; class Mammalia; order Chiroptera; family Phyllostomidae; genus Carollia; species Carollia perspicillata. The sequence continues at coordinate 11,818 of PVKM010005003.1, forward strand.
AAAATAAAAGAAAAGTAATTCTAACAGATTTTGACAAAATTTAGGAAAATTTACTGAACTTGTATTTAATAAGATGGAATAATTCCATTGTAAATTTCTTTACCTAACTAAGTGTAAAATTATTTTATAGTTCAAATGCTCTGCCTATTTTCTATTTGCCACATGGTCACAAAAGTACTTTCAACATGTCAAGAATTCTCACTTGAAATACACGTAGGAATTGCTCAACGACCTGTCAACTTAAACATCTTCTTCAGGAACTTGCTAAGATGCTAGTCACTCTGCTATAAACATTGCTCACGCATTGGTTCTCATATACTTGGTTTATTTGCTCTGCTCAATAATCGTAGGGGGTGTTGTTCAGTCTGGTGAAAGGAAAGATACATAGGACAATTAAGGAGATGATTTTTACTCAGGATATTACAATAAAGAAGATGTTCATTATTGAAGAATATTTCAAGCAAAGAAAGGAGGTCTGGCTCTTGCAGAGGCAAGGAGACAAGCAGTTGTCTATGAGTCTTGTGGGAGTCGTGAAGAAAAATGGAGATGGTCTTTTCTGAGTTTTTGAGAAAGAATGGAGGGGATTATGTGAGAGCACAGTGGTCTTTTGGGCTTAGCCATTTCTTAGAACACAAACGGGGGAAGGGAACTTCTTGACACCGCTTTTGGGGAACACAGGGCTCAGATCAAGTTCAACATTCTCAGTCTCACCGTTTTGTTCAAGATGAATATCATTCATCACTGAACAACTCAACAGTGATTGTAAATGTTCTGAATGGGGTGAATCGGGGTTTCAGAAATAGTTTCTAAAGGAATCTATCTTCTGCAAAACCAGTTAATCAGAAATGATGGTAAAAGTCAGTGGTTTTAGGATCCTGGAGATCAGACCCCTTAGAAAAGAATTCCTAAATGAAAAACCTTTCATATGTTAATATGAAAGGTTTCATTAAGGAACCAGGAAAGGTTGAAAATTTGATAAGCATTGACAGTTTGGGAAGGAGCCTGTCCAATTTATAGATAAGTATCTAAACTGATTTTTCCACAGTTGGGGAGCAAGTCAGTCAAATAATCACCAGACCAGATGGAGTTTGCATATTCATCAGTTATCCACAATGTGAAAAGATTCCTAAAATGGCTCAAAGGCAATGGATAGGGCTAGAATGTGACAACCTGGAAGGATGTGTTATATGATATACAGGTAGATGTCCATTAAAACACAAAATGTCTCTTTACATTCACCCTGCTTTTGATCAAAAATAATCTCGAAGAAAGATCGTTCTTGACCCGAAAATAAGGCTGTTATCATTAAATTTGACATAATTACTTAAAGAGGTATCATGAGAATGGTAATTTATCATATAGGCCATTTTTAATTTGCTTTCTGGAAATTTTCATAAGGAATTTCAGATGGAATGTTTTTAAAAGTTTCTTGAGGCTAGGAAGTCAAGCTGAAAGCTCACTATCAGATTTCACTGTAGTAGCTATAAATTTGGGAACATTCTTCTCTTCTTGAGGTCCCCCAAATAGTCTGAGATTCATGGACCTGTCAAGAAGTTACCTTATTCACTGGCAAGGCTGGGAATCTGTAAACCACGTATTGGGCCTATTGGTCCAGGAGGGCCATATAACCATTGACCTGATAAAGCTACATTCTATTCCTTAAAAATTTTTGGACGTATTTAAATCGTAATTCTCAAATATGACATTCCAGGGAAAGCCTTGGTCGCATGACCCATATGTTCAACTATGTCATGGTAATAAGAAGGACACATTCTCACTGAATCTGTGCAAAAATATTGCCATGGAATAAAATATTCGGCAAGAGTTTCTGAATTTTGGAGGAATCAGACTAGGAAAATAAGACATTATTTACAAATGTTTCATTTCCATTTATAAAAGCAGAGTCTACTGAATTATCCATATAGATCTCTTAAGAGGAAAAAAAGGACTTTGCTATATATTCAGAAAATTGAATATTAGGACAACCATATTTCAAACAGGAAAACACAGTCATTCCTCACCAGCTCATTCAGCCTTATGTAATTAAATGTTGTTCCACTTAATCTGGAGTTGGCAGTATCATGAACCCATCTGTTTCTCAACTAGAGTTCTAGAAATCCTCACTCAGTCTGCTGGTGAGATCTCTACATTATGTGATGCCACCAGAACTCTGCACCCAGAAGTGCTTGGCATAGTCCCTTTTTATGGGTTTTTGAGATGGTACTTCAATGTTGAAAATGAAACACTGGCCTGTAGAGAGAGTTCTCAGGAAGCATCAGAGTAATACAAAAACAAAACTATCTGTTGATGACCAAAGACTTAAGATGGCTGTGGTTAATTTATTGTTGACAATTTTCAATAGTTAACGATCTGATGATAGTTCATTACAAGAATAATGCAGCCGACAAGGAAATTTTGTTGTTTATATGGATTGCAAAGCAAAGACAATAAAGTCAATCCAAAAAAATTTTAGACAGAGTAATCATAAAATAACAATTACCCCTATTTTCAAGAAGAATGAACGCTACATTTATAAAAATGAAATTTGAAGAATCAAATCTTCACAGCACTACCAATGGACAAAGGTCTGTAGCACAGGCATTGGACATGCCTTTGGGCCCCCTAATCACCAGTCCGGAGCATAGGGGTCTCTGTCTGGCCTTCTTTCCTGGCAGGAATGGATGTCCAAAGGGGAGGTCCAGGCATATCCAAGTCATTGCACCCAACTGAGAGAGTTCTTGTTTATAAGGAGAATGTGGGAAGAAAGTGGAGCCAGGCCAGCATGATTGTACAGGGAAGTGGCCCAGATGCAGTTAAGTGGCTAAGAGCAGAGTCACTCGGTTCAGAGAAACCCAGGTTCAAATCATGAGTCCACCAATTATGTGACCTTTGGAAAGCTATTTTACCTCCCTGAGCCTCCATCTACTTACTTATATATAACATGGAGATAATAATACTTGCCACATAGTGTGATTATAAAGATTAACATTTTATAAAAAAACTCTAGGGATAAGCCTGCAATACATCACACAAACCCTTCACTGTGTACCTCCAACTAACTTCTCCTGTGTTAATCTTCACCCTTCGTTTACACATTATATTTTAGGTATTATTTCTCAACTTTTGTGTGCAATAGAATTACCTGTAAAACGTGCCAAAAATGAAGATCCCCAGGCCCCAAATCCCAGAAACTATGATGTAGTACATGGTGGGATGCAGAAAACTTCATTTCAGCAAGCATCCAAGTGGTTCCCATGTAGATGTTCTTTAGATTATAATTTTTAAAAATTACGTTAGCTGTTTCTCACCCTGCTGTGAACTTTCTCTGCACCCTGGGAGTTCACATGCTGCTTCTGCAGTGTAAATGCCCTTCCTTCATAATTCTGCTGGTGAAATTCTATTTATTCTTCAAGACCTCTTTCAAATGTTTTCTATCATATGGGGTCTTCCTGCACTCCTCAAGGCAAAAGGGCTTTGTCGTTTCTCCACTGGTATTTGTTTACACATCAAATTCCCCACTTGACAGTGAGCTCTTGTAGCAGAGGGCCTAGGTCTTATTTATCTTCATTCCCTCCACATCTAGAGAAGGCACGCTTTGAATGACTGGTAAGTGAAATGACAACCCTAACCCTGTATTTCAAGGAGAATGATTGGAATCTCTCCCATCTTGGCTTCAAACATACACACACGCCTGAACTGAGAGTCTTAAGAAGGTTCGGGCTAGAAGACAGGAAGGTCTGTTAAGCTACAGACTGGAAAAAATATTTGGAATACATGTATCTGATAAAAGACTGGACATCTCTCTGGAATATCAGTCTCTTAAAAATGGTGTGAACACACATCACTGTAATAAATCAGAAAAATGATGCCTGTTAACTGAGACTTCAACATGCAATTCCTTTTATTACTGGCAAAATAGAAATCTGCCAAGGAGACAGTTCCCTGGAGTAGAAATAAAAACCTTCCTTGCATCGACCAATCTCTGCTATTTTTGTGCACTGGATATTTTACTAGGACAATGACAGATTGCCCCCATCTCTGTGTCCAGCCACCTGACAATCACCCAAAGTCAGCAGTGACAGGCAGCCGACATTCTGAAATCAAATGAAGCGTGATGAGGTAGGTGCTCTTTCCAGGGACCGATGCCTTGTAATTATGTGTATGTGACTAACCTCCATTTAAAGTGTGAGTAAAAGTTGCTCTCTGGACATGGGCAACAAAAGAAGCCATGAAATCCGAGATAATTCCAAAAGAGTTTAAATGACAAACTTAGTAATATACAAACATAAAGAGCATTATAACTTTGTGAATAAAAAAGCAGTTTTAATGTTGGGAGTCAAAAGAGTCACTCCCTTTGGGAGGTGGTCGTCACCGGCAGAGCCTGAAGGACTCCTGATGTTCCATTTATTTGTTAGTCTGGCTGCTGAAAACATGGGTGTGTTCACCCTGTGGGAATTCTTCCAGTTCTACATTATATGTGCTCTTTTCTGTATGTGTGCTATATTTCAAGAAAGTGTACCTCCCTCTCTCGAAAAGCAGCTTTTTCCTTTCCTCAATAAATAAATGCTGAGCAAATATGTGCAGAATGAAAGTCTGAAGGCGTGTCAGAGTTGTAGCATGCCTCAGGAGTGTATATGTCTTGGTCTGGCCTGGGCATCAGATGTGCATTTTCACTGATTGAGTTCAGTTCATTATTGTTCCATGACCCAGTTTTCTACTTTGGAGTAAAGGTCCCCTTAGAATTTTTTCTTGATCGATGTCCCCATCTTTGCTGCATACAAAAGGCCCCTCCAGAGCCATTGCCCTGCCTCAGATCAGTTTACTCATTCGTGTGACCTGGCTTTGTCAAGTCTTGACGCTATCCTGAAGATGGTAAAGTGAGCCAAGTGATTTCATCTCTCATGGCACACCTTGAGGACATTACTTGGGCATGAGCCAATTTACTGCTCACTGACTGAGAGACATTTTTTCCCACGAGCTAGCTTACCTCCCCCTCTCTTACAAAGAACTTCCTCCATGGGAAAGGACACATCAGAGAATACAGACCATTGTAACTAGTGGGAAATATGCTTGACATGGGAGATGCTGTCCCCACTCTGTCCTTTCCCACCCACTCCACACTGATGTGTCAACTCTAATTTCTTACTAATGCTTGGCTTTCACTCTAAGCTCTTTTCGCTTGTGCATGCCCATTAACAAATATATCCAGGAAAAGAAAGAGCACCAAGATAGCCTAGTCTGGGTGTAAGCAGTCCTTTGTTGTGGCTGAATGCCTTGAGCAGTTTTGAGAATTTGACTCTTAGAACTCATCGAGGGAAGTAGGCTCCCTATCAGCGTGTGTCTCCACCTGTGATCTGAAACAAATGATGATGATGAGCATCGGCTGGTGGTACATGTGTGTTGGCTGACACATGACTTAAGTCTGACTTGAGCATTTGCTTTCTTTTGGTTAATTTCATTAGTTCTTCCATTTGGTCAATTCCATGACTCTCTGACCCAGGGCCAAAAGAACTCTGCATCTCTACTAAGCTGGACATAATTGCAACACCAAAAAGGCTTGTGCATAATTGCGACAGGAAGTAGATGCGAAGAGTCAGCCTTTTATCAAGTTACAATAGGTTTTTCTCTCTGGTCACTCCTCTAGTTTCTTGTACTCTGTGAAGTCTTTCTTTTCCCTTTTGTCCTGTCTCTGGACAGGCAGTTACTGCTTGTGCTTAGTGAAAGCCTGCTGTACCTTGAAAGAATTTATCTCAGAACTTCTGCCCTGTCCCCAGCCTTCTGTGTACAATCCCTATGTCCTCAATGAAGGCCCATGGGAAAAAAATTGGAGAATGGTTGCAGACTCAATTAGTGATTAGGGCTCCTCCTAGCTGACCAGCAAGCATCAAAAGTCCATCAAAAGTTCAGCTGACTTCTTATCTCATTCACAGCGAACTCCTTTCCACACCCTTAGCCAGGACTGGAAGAAATCATAAGCTTGCTTTCATGAAATTTATCTCATTTAGGTTGTCTTGCTCCATAGTGTCTGATGAGTTTCTTAAAACTATAATTATGTAGCATGTCTGGATTTGTTTTGCTGTATAAGTAGAAGCAATGATCTCTTGCTATTTTTTATATCCTAACAGGAAGCAAATGTCTAAATATGGGGTTGAAAATTATTAGGCAACTGAAATTCTACACCACCTATTTAAAAAAACCTGTCCATTTTCTAAATTTCTCTTAATTCTTCCCCTACTCGGTCATCCACATCATCTTCTTTTGTTCCTCTTCAGAGTGAGTGGCTCTCAGTTAGGGATGCTTTTGTTGCCCGGGAGACGTTTTTGATTGTCATGGCTGGGGAAAAAGTGTGACTGGCATCTACTGGGTCAAAACCAGGGATCCTGCTAACCATTGTACAATGAGCAGAACATCCCTCAACAATAAAGAATTATCTGGTCCAAAATATTGGTGCTGAGGTTGAGAAACCCCGTCCTAAGCTCATGTGAACAAATATCCATAGCAGATTCCGTCATTGCTTTTCCACCAGGAAATTCTGGTGGCTATCAAGCAAATTAAAAAAAAAAATCAGTAGAAGGGAAAGGAAGAATATGTTTTATCTCCCTAATTCCAGGAAGGCAGAGAGTGGATCTTACACATGGCTACCTCTCCTATCACAATGACTTGCAATAGTAGGGTCAGTAATAAATGTTTACTGAATGAATATGTGAGTGAATTATTCAGTGAGTGATGTCTAGAGGCCTTCTGCTCTTTGATAGGCCTTTTCTGTGAAGCCTTTCCTTGAGCACTCCAGTACCTGTTGAAGGACTAGAGAATTTGAAATGTGTCCCAGGAGTTAATAGTTATGTTCTGCTTTTACAGGTTGTCTAGTTTAAGTATCTTCTCACTTAATTTGGGCATTCTTTCAAAACCATCCTTTCATTTCTATGTTTGTTACTGGCCACTACTATGAGGCACTGTGTTAGGCTCTGAGGTGACATATTGACCGCTACGTGGACTTTGCCTGTGGAGGCTCCTTCTCCATACACGCTAGGTGGAAAAGCTTGTGTCTCCGAGTCACCAAAGTCATTTTTTGTAGTTGTGGTTATTCTGAAAGCACAGCCTCAAATATTGTTGAAAGTTCTGAAATGATAGAGAGACAGCTAAGTTTACTGTAGTTTTAATAAATGTAACTCACTTGTGGAAACTCAGCATTTCTATTTTGCCATCTTTGGAGAGAAGATGCAAGTCTTACAACCGATTTACCCAAATAGACAAGTGCTATGAGCTGTGCTGCTGTGGGTGCTGGTTCTTATTTTTGCTCTAGTTGTCTGATGCAGACCTTTGAATGGATGATTTATTACAATGTTTGAGTCCTGAGGCTTTTTCACTGGGGCTTGAATAGTTAGTGAGGAAATGTTTTTCAAATATATTCCAATTTAAATGATTTAAATACATTATGTGTGTATGTGTTGGCATGTATATTTGTGCTCTGCATTGTAGGAGAAAATTCTAGCAGTTTTTGTGTTCCTTTGAAAATCTTTTCAGAACAAGAGTGAAAACTGCATTAATGGATGAAATAAATTGTCGTCATCTTTTTTATAACCTTTTAAACTCTCCTTATTTATCCATTTGATTTTTCTTTAGATATCCTGGGTTCCTAAGATTTAGACTCCGCTTAAAAATTTTTTTTTTTGTCCTCACCTGAGGACATGTTCATTGATTATAGAGAGAAAGAATGGGGGGTGGGGAGAGCGAGAGGGAGAGAAACATCCATCTGTTGCCTCTCATTGCATCTGTAGCCCTGACTAGGGACCAGACCTGCAGCCTCGGCATGTGCCCAACTGTGAGTCAAACCCTCAACCTTTTGGTTTACAGGACTACATGCTCCAACCAGCTGAGCCACATCAGTCAGGGCTAGACTCCTTTTAAAATTACTGTAGTTTGAAGAGTTCTGGTTGAGGGCTGATGACATGGCATTACTGGATCCCAGGCATAGGTGAGTAGTTGAATATTTGGATCACATACCTGTTCCCATCAAGCTCACCTTGAGGTAGGACCCCACTCAGCTCCATCTGCTCATCATCATGCTCTGTGCATACATCTCCCCATTAGGTCACGATGAATGGGGTCTTGTTAGTGACCTTATAAATTAAAAGGGGAAACCCCGTCTTAAATGAAGTCAGTCTGCGGTTAGAAGTTCAAAGGAGTGAAAGGCATCCAGTGCATTGTGGCTGGTTTCTGTGGGGCTCAGGGACAGGCTTGTCCCAAGTGTGATTCATGAGAATGGAATTAATTCAGTTATCTCTGGGAGGCCACAGGCTGTGTTTGCTCTCAGTGCAGCAAGCACTGAGAACCAGCCGAGAACCAGCTTGCTACATAGGACTGTGTGATTCTGAATTTAAAAGAGATGACCTCTGAAGCAAAGGCTGGAACTTTGTTCATCTTGGTGCATGTACTCTGTTGTAAATCATAGGGAAACAATTTCCTTTTTATTTCTCATAAGCGCTGAATTTAGGAATGCTGAGCTTGTCAATGAAAACTGAAGCCCAACTCAATATGTCTTCTATTACCAGTTACATTTCCACCATACTGGTCTCTTTTCTCCTTTACTCTGCTAAAAGAAACAGGGGTATTTGCCCTTTAAACTGTTACCAGGGAGACAATTACCAGGGAGATAAGGTCAGCAGATATACGGTGAGCCCTTAAGGCAACTGATTGAGACTTCACCTTTCTCCTCAGCATCTCCAGAAAGGATGCAGTTAGGAAATACAGCAACAGGGAGGTCCCCAGCTTCTACCTGGCATCCCCACTTTAGCAGACTATCTCACTGCTCTGAAGGTGGGCCTGCCTTTTCTCCTCAGTTTGTAGCACCCCTCGGGGCAAGGCATCTAAAGTGGATTTGTCTATCACTTCTGGGTGGTAGGAACCCTGCCAGCTCTTGGTGGGAGATGTACAGCTGAGGAGGGACCTTGTCAACATTCTGGGAGTGGTAACAAGTGCTCCCTCATTAAGCCTTTGTTTCAGGATCCACACATCTAATTAGGATTTTCTTTTTTCTTATAGAATTAGAAGTATTCCTTTTTTAAAAAAGTGGTTTAAGAAAAAGGAATGGGGTTAGGGAAGCCATAAGACAATCTTCAAACATAATAGCTGCTGAGAGCTAGAGCAGAGTCATACAGACTGCAGCAGAAACAATTACTCAACACCTGACGTTAAGACTAAAGAATACTGTGAAGTTTTATTCCCTGGTTATCTTAAAGAACACGATGAATCATAATTTCTCCACAATTAGGAAGATAAAGCCAGCCTGGAGGAAGCATAAAGGGGATGATTTATTCATTCACTGAGAAAAGTTAAGTCAGCACCTGCCAAGAGATAGGAAGTGTGCAAGACTGTTCTGGAGAACACTAAGTTAATTGGACCCAGCCTTTGACCCTCATGGAGCTCATAATCTACCTGCCATAGAATTTGATACTTTATTGAAGTTCCTAATTTTTTAATTAGTATAAAAAACATACATAGTAATATTGACAAACTAGATTTTAACAGTCGGCATTATAGATAGATCAGGATAGAAGGCAGAGATCTGCCATGTTTTGCAGTTTGCTTTGTTAAAGCTCCGTCTCACAGATGGGCCTGTGTGTTGGCTCTGCTCTTTGGCTTTTTATGCTGCCTTGTGCCTTTCCTCCATTCCCAACTCTGCATCCAAGGAGACGCTGACAAGGAGGTGGGCAAGGTAGAACACATGACAGCCAGTTGGCAGTAGTTATTGGTACGAAGCTGTCTAACCAGATTCTCTTAGGTCAGAAGGACCTACTGAATTAGGTAATTCATCCATATTCTGCTCAGTGTGATTAGTCAAATTGCTAGGAAAAGTGTATATCCTGGAGTGATACCAAGAGCAACATGTACCAAGTGCTGAGTAGAACATGGAAAGACTCGATCACCACCCCTGAGAAGTTTCCATTCTCCGTGGAACACTAAGATTCCTTTCCTTCCCTGAGAACACTGCAAACAACCTAATTGGCAAAGCAAGAGGAAGGCTCAGAAACCTGTGCAAACCACCCAAGAGCGAAGGGAAGAAAGAAGAGAAAAGCAAGGTGAAGATTTTATTACTGTCTCAGGCAAGAACTACTGATAATTAAACTTCCATCTCTCCACTTTGAAATCCTGGGTTCTTGGTTTGCATGCAATTTATAAAACTTAGAGAAAGCATCAACCCATCAGCCCCAAATCTATATAGTGTGGTTCATGAAAAGATAGTAAAGTTATCATTTTAGTCCATTTGGTTCTAATCCAGCAATGTTTGCTACGTGACAGACATTGTGCCAATGTTAAAGGTGTGGGGACAAGCAAGAAGGCCTGTAAGAAGTTTGTATCTGCTGGAGGACATTAGCATGAACAAACAAAAATAATATGAAACTGAAAGAAATATATGAGGTGTGATTAGATGTAGAAGAGTTTGACGAGCAAAATATTTTTGGAGAGACCAAGAAAAGTACTTTGGATGAACTATTTGTAATAAGGGAGTAAGACTGCAAAAGCATACTCTGGTAACAATGGATGGATTTCTACATTATCCTAGAGGGAGAACAAATCCTATTAGCCAAAGGGTGCTTTATACCTGGACACTATGAGGTACTTGATTATACGCTTTTGGGGGAGCAGAAGCTGGGGCAGAGACAAACACCTTTGCATAGCTGGGAGGGAAATTCTTTTTAAGTCAATAGGAAGCAGGAGTCTGGGCAGAGGAAGAGAGCTGTCTACCAAAGAGGAGCAGAGGGGAGCATAAAGGTCAAATGATGCACCATGGTGTTTGCAATGTACAATTGTTCTGCATAACGACATTTAGGTCAACCACGCACCACACATATGATGATGGTTCCATAGATCATAATGGACCTGAAAAACTCCTGTCTCCTAGTGACACTAGTCATTGTAACATCATAGCACAAATGCACTAGTCATGTGTCTGTGGTGATGCTCATGTAAACACACTTACTGCACTACCAGTCATGTAAAATATAGCACCTACAATTATGTACAGTATGTACTACTGTATAATGATATAAGTGAGTATGTCACCGGTTTATGTGACACTACACTTTTCTCATATTTTAGAGTGTGCTCTTTCTGCTTATAAAAAAATAAAACACTAAGTTTTGCTGTAAAACAGAACGCTACATTACAGTGGCAGCCGCCTCATACAACTTGTGTTTTCTCTGTGCTTGATTTAATCTCCTATTGTTTTGCACAGTAACACAGTATACAGGTTCATAGTCTAAGAGCAACAGGTATACCATATAGCTTAGGTGAGTAGTAGGCTATACCATCTAGGTTTGTGTAAATGCACTCTGCGATGCTCACAATGATGAAATCACCTAACAGTGCATTTATTGGAATGCATCCCATTGTTAAGCAGTGTGTGAATGTAGTCTCCCTTGTTAGTCATCTCAAAGAAGTCTTTGCTAAAATAGACAATAGTTAATATCACTTTTGTGTATCTCTGGAAGAATTTGAAACCCTATTTGAAGTTCTGTTTTTGGTTAGTAGTAAGGGGGTGAGCAAACCAGCATGTGCAGACTCCATTACCACTGATATCTGGCTTGTGGAAATGGACTTCTAACTGGTCCCCCGCTTTCACCCTTGTTCTGCAACGGTCTTTTCTTCACCGCGTAGCCCAAAGGATTCTTTTAAAACATATGTAAGATTGCAGCAGACTTCTGTTCAAAACTCTCCAAGAGCATCCATTTCATTGAAAACAAAATCCACTTTCCTAACAATGGACAAGTCCCTACTTGATGGCTCCCTGGCTGCTTCTCTGAGCTCATTTTCTGGTGCTCCCCTAATTTTCACTCTGCTGCAATGTCATTTTCTTCTCTTTGTTGCTTGAACCCTTGAAGCACTTTCTCATGTCAGATATTTGCTGTATTGCTTGCTGTGCTGGGATGTCTTCTTTTGGACATCTCCCTAACTCATCTTTCCTTCCTTTTGTATCTTTTTTCACATGCCATCTCCTTGTTGATAACCTCCCCACTTCCCCCTTTCTTACTAACCTGGCTTTCTTTAATTTACGGTTTATATGTTTGTTTATTATCTGCCCTGCAATGTAGAATGCAAATCTCACAGGAGCATGAGCTTTGTCAGTGTTGTGATGCTATATTTCCAGAACCTAGAATTGTTCTTGGTATAAAATAGGTAATTAATAAATAAATGTGAAATGAATGGATGAAGGAATAAATGATGAAATGAATGAATGAATGAGTGAATGAAGCTGTACAGGGAGAGACCACAGAGTAAAACGAGCAAACAAACAAAAAATTTGAATTAGTGAAAACCTAACCGGCAACTAAGGCTCCTTGGAGGACTACTAACAATAGTGGTGGGCAATTGTTTCCAAATAATCTTATTTTATTTCGGGCTTAATACAAGGCCTAATTGATGACGTGCTGTGCTTTATTAAACAAGCCCTCCTGAAGGAGGCAGAGGGGAGAAGGCAGGTCTGGCCTCTTCCTGGGGGGATGCACAGTTGGTCTTCAGACGATGGAATTTCAAGCCTGGGAGCCCTGGGAAGACAACGTAGGCGAGGGTGTGCCATCATCCATGTACCAGACCTTCCTGTCCGTTTATGCCATGGGGTTCAGGTCCCTTCCTATTCAGATGGCTGACTAAGGTCAACCAGGAGCATAGAGAACAGAATGTAGTTGGGACAACTCAGGGAGCACAGCAGAGAATGAAGAAAAGTGAAAGAGGAAAATAAAATAGTGAAGCTAAGAAAGGACTTTAGAGTAAGTATCATATAGAAAAAGCATCCAGGAGAAATAAAATGGGAACCTAGAATTCACTCACTATTGCTCTTCTAGGGCATTACTCTTGCCTGCTTCTCTCTCCTCCTTCCTACTTTGTATCACCAACCAGAATAAGAAACATAGCAGTTGCTTGGATATCTTTCTTGATAGATTACATGATACTTAGACTACAATTTAAATCTTAGAAAATAAGAAACTACAAATAGTATATGTGATAGTGACAGTGATAATAATGGCTATTGATGGCTAAGTGCCTCCACTTACTAAGCTCAGTAGCAGGCCCTTTCCACTTGTGGGCCCCAATCCCTACGACAGCGTTGTAAGGTGGAGATTACCCCCATTTTACATATTAAGAAACTGAGGTTTGGGAAACACTACATAACTCTAGAACTGTTGATGCTTGGGACGTTCCTCTGTGCTATTTTCTCTCTCCGAAGCTGATGTGCCGCCTTGAGTAGAGTTGATAGTCATTCTAAGCAGCAATGACTTGAAGGAAAGTAGATAACCTACAAGAACCAGATTTTAATTATTTTTTGGACAATATAACAGAGTGTGACATTGTGCTTTAATAAACGGCAGTTTGAAGTTAAGGGAATGAATGAAAATGTCAAAAATTAATGAGAGCACGGAGGGTAGCAATGTGTGCATGTATCATTTTCCCCACCCAATCTTACCTAAATCATACTAGAATGACAATAGTGCCTATTTAAGAAGTGTGAATTATCAGACATAAAGGGACTTACTTTGCGGGGAGGAAAGTTTAAGTCTTAGAACTGCAGCAAGCTCTGAAGTCAGTTGCTGGGCAGAGAAAAAAAAAAAAGATGAGAGAGAACATCTCAAGGGGATTATGAGAAAATAAAAATCTGTTCTAAAACCCAGAGTGAAGGACAGGATATCAAAATGCAAAAAAACAAGCACACAAAAACACTACAGTCTCAGGACCTCTTTTCAATTTCCTCTAGCAAATCTGCTTGGAAGATTGTTAGCCTATATTTTACTTCTATGTCTTTTCTCTCCTTTTCCTAATACAAAAGGAACAGATAGAAGGAGCTCAGATTATCATAAGATATTATTATAGTGTGGTAAAGATTTAGTTGTTCGCAGTTTTAGGTGGGGGGAAATCATATTCTCCAATTCTTTGTGTGTGTGTGGTTGAAGGCTGTCTAACCTATCAGGTGACCACATAAGAAGCCTGCTAATTCATCCATTAAAAGATTTGTCAAATAAACATCCCACCACACATGAGCCGCTGTAGGCTTCAGAGGAAAGAAGCCAAAACAAACATCAGTGGGGCCCATGGATTTGGATCACTGGAATAAAAGGAAAAAAGATTTCTGAGGTGCCTGGCTTGTATTATCTCTTCCCAGGCTGCTGCTCTTGGCGTTGACTGTTATGAGGCCAAGTGGCCAGATGAAGTTCCTGGTTGAGAGGACCAAATCATTCACTCAACCCATAATTCTTTTAATTCTTTGGACCATTTGCTCATCCATTTGTTCATCAACTATAACTGACTTTCTCTGTAACTCTAAAAGTTAGGTCTGAAGGGAGTTTTAAAGAATGCTGAAGAGTCTCAGGCTAACTAGATTAATTTGCTATTACTTTGAATATAAAAGCAATGTTTTTTGTTTTTTGTTTTGTTGTTGTTACTATAACTGGTAAATCCTTGGCAGGAGGGGATGAATAACTCAGCACGCCCAAACATCTGAAATCCTAAGCTTTCACCTATTTTAGTTCTTATCACACTGTAGTGTGACCACCTGTTAATGTTTTCTACTCAGCAGTCAGCTCCTTGAAGTCTTATGTCCCAGTACCCAGCCCAGCTCTTGGCAAATAGGAGGAACTTAACAAATATTTGTTGAGTGAATTGAATGAGATTGGGTGATTTCCCATGATGTCAGCCCATGAGGTCTTTGTCTTGAGGTAGCTCAACTCAGCAGCTCCTCTGGAGCATTCTAGAAGGATGAGTGAGTGCCTTGAGGGCAGACCGCCTCTCATTCATCCTTGTATTGGGAGCACACTGTTTGCTTAAGGAATGAATGAAGGTCTGTATTGCTCAAGGAAGGGGTGTGTTTGAGAGATAACCTTTTGGGACAGTCCCACCCCATCTTGGGCTTGGAAGGTCCCCAGGAGATCAGCAAAGGATGTGTCAGATAGATGCCTGGCTTTTTTTGCAAGCCTTCAAGGGAGCCCAAATGGGGCACTTTCTACAGGCCACACTGCGCGGCTAACAACAGCTCAATAATTTAAGGAGGCGGTCAGCGGGGCAAAGAGGCCAAGCCCTGTTAGCCAGTTTGGAGCAAAAAGAACAAGAGTAGAAGGGATGAGATTAGCTATACTACTTTACGGCTGCAACAAAACCACCCAGAAAACACAAGACCTACTGTTGGTGATGACAAAAACAGGAAATGGACAAAACTGATAATAAGATGAAGATATAAATGAGTAGTTTAATGATAAAAAAGAGAGCCACAATCATACATGTACAATGATTTTACCTTACCTAAGACAATTCATAAAAATAAATTCAATATAGACTTGAATTAAACATGAAAACTGAAAACATAAGTTACAAGAAAATATAAGAGGGTCATTTTTATCTGATCTCTTGAAAGGGAAACCATTTCTAAGCACAGAAGCAAAAACAGAAAGTCAATTTCAAAACAGCACCTTAAATGTATTGTATTAGAAAAATAAAGCTTTATTTCTTTCTTGAAGACTTCATTTCCATGTTTTGAACAACTTGCATGACTGTTGAAATCAGAAAAAATAAAAACAAGCTTTTAATAATTAAACCAAAGTGAGAAAAGTTATGCATTTGTTCTGTAACACTTCACACCGACAGAACATCCCCCCTCCCCACCTTAGGTTGCCTTTTTTGGTGCTTGCTATTCAATTTTCAACCTATCTTTAAAAAATTGCATAAACACAAATGTGGAGGACTAAAAAAGGCTGAGAATATGCACAACACAATTTATCTCTGGTCCTGGGGCTCATCAAGAAATGATTTATGGTCTTAGATGTCCCCTTTCCTAATTACCCCAATGTCTGTCCATGTATTTTGGTCTTGAGAGAAACGTCTTCTTTAATTGGTCTTAAAAGCATACGTTTCCCCCTGTTTGTTTCTCTTTCTTAGCATGGCATTTGAAGCGCCCTGTGTTCTCAGCCCATGTCCCCTTGGCATCCATACATATAACATACTTCACCTACCTTTGCTATACCTACAACATCTATTTCATTTTACACTTCATATTGTTTTCTGTGCTAGGATTTTATTTTCTTCCGCTTTTCCATCTAACAAACCCCACTCATGCTTTAACAACCCAAGTGATTGGTTCTTAAACCAATTTAAGAGGGATTCAAAAGGGATTCATTATGTCATCGCCTTTTCCCTAATGCCCTTTGTTAGAGGGCACTTCCTCTCACCTCAGCTCCTGCAACAATGTTGCCGCATGCCTATTGTCCCCTGTTATCACATTACCCGCATTAGGTGAGTGTGGAGTTATACCCCTTACCTGACGCCTTCAGTACAGAAACCATGTCTTATTTCTGTCTCATTCAGCTTTGTAACCCCAAAACCTTGCGAAGTGCCTAAAGTAGTCTAGATAAGCACTTGTTTTATGAATGCATGCATGCATGAATGAATAGAGGAGTGAATGAATGACACTGTAAATGGTAAAATAAAAACTGGTTATTACATGCCTCCATGAAATAGTCTTTAATTCCTTAACAAGTATCAAACCATTCCTTAGAAAGTTGGCATCTCAGAAAAATAATTCTTCCTCTAAGTCACATTTGTTTTATGTCTCATTTTTTAACTTCTTGTATAATGGAATTGCTACATCTAGAATTTAAAGTATAGAATTTACCATTAAGTATTCATTAAAAAGGTCAAAGAAAATTTCAGCCTTTGGGTTCTAGCTCTTGCTGTTTCATATTTAAATGTTCAGGTGTTTCCAGTTATTTGGAAGTTAATGATTAAACCCTTGATGTTTCTCTTATTTGTCTGGATTATTAATTGTTTGTTTGTTTGTTTTATTACTACAATTATTACATTCCTCTTGTAATTCCAGAGAGCAACTAGAAAGCTTCTAGTGTAGGTAGATACTATGTTTTTAGTGAGTAACTTAACCACAGAAATTTGCTCACTGCAATGTAAGGACATTTCATTGGAGGTGAAGGGCCAGACTGAAAGGGCCAGTTTATTAACTGGTGATTAATAGGTAACTTTTACGGAGGTTTATCCTGGGCTAGACACTGTGCCAAGCTCCTGACACCTGTTACCTCATATTCAGTGTTCAAAATAGCCCTGCATCACACCCATTATCATTGCTATTATTAATCTATCATTATTCACAGGTAATAAAAGAGAGCCTAAGAGAAGTTAAATCACTTGCCACAGCACTCATAACTAGTAAATAAAAAGAGGTATGGCTGAAGCTCCACAGATTCCAAAGCCCTTGTTCTCTTCACTGGACCCCGTTATTCATGACAGTAGAAATTTGGTAAGTCAGCAGGGCCTGATAATGGGTTTTTATCAGAGTCTCGCAAGACTCCTTAAAATACTTTACTCACCATGAAAAAGCAAGTTCTCTGATGTCCAGGGTTTCCCTTAGGTAGATTGAGTGAGCTCCGTAAGGGCCCCTCCCTCAGGGGAGCCGTTGTGAGCCCTGTCAGTCTCACCCAAGGTCTCCTGCACAGGAAGAGGAGGCCTATCTGAGCTATTCTGCAATTAACTCAAGTTTTTTGTTTTTTCTCAACATCCCAGAATTCCCAGCTGTCCCATTTTCACAGACCAACCTTTCAGTCTTTGCTGCTTTCACAGATTCTTTTTTGTTTGTTTGTTTCTCATTTGCTTATTTGGGCTGGAATGAGGAAAGGCCATGTCCAGAGTTTCCAGGTAGGTCAGAGATGGTAAAGTGAGCCCTGTCCCTGCAGAGTCCTTCAGGGCAGAGCCTGGCAGAGAGTTAACCCGATTTCATACACCTACTCAAAAACAAATGAAAGAAGTCTTTACTAGCAGCTGTAACAGCAACAGCAACAAAAAGCTTCTGCACTCACATAGCCCTGCTGGCCTTGAACCTGGAAGTATCTAGAAACAATCCTTAAAGCTATTGCAGGCAACTAAATTTCACCTGCTCAGGGCCATAAAGATAGCTCTGAACACAGCAGGGAAAAACACAGGCACTATCTCTGGACCTTCATCCGCACCCCTCACCTGAGCAGTGCTATGGTATCAGTTGCCAGCTGATAAAAGCTTTCCCTTGTCACTTTCCTACAAGAAGAATTTGCCTGTTGACAGATGAAGTGAGGAATTCACCAGTTCCAATTTAGTGTTGAATATTTATTTCCTCTTGTGTAGTCCTATTTCATATACTTTTCTCTTCGCAGTTAGAATTGATGAATTACATAATCGATCAAGCATTTAATGAGATCTCTCCCATTCCAGACACTGCTAAATATAAACTCTGGTTGCCAATGCAACCTCCTTTATTTAGCTCCTTCACCTAGGTAGCTTAGAATTGATGAATTACATAATCGATCAAGCATTTAATGAGATCTCTCCCATTCCAGACACTGCTAAATATAAACTCTGGTTGCCAATGCAACCTCCTTTATTTACCTCCTTCACCTAGGTAGCTTCTAGTTTGAGTCCAACAACACCTAGAGCTTTGTGGGCCCTTCAAGCTCGAAGGAACATTAGAGAACCACAATATTCATCTTTCCTCTTATAGTTCTTCCCTCCATTCCTTCCCTCAGCCTTGGTCTGCTAGAAAGTATTTTTGCTCTCTCAGCTTACTCCATGATCATAAAGGAAATTCAGTGTTTGTGTGCTTGCACCTAGCTTTTGTGATGGAAAGTAGGGAAAGTGGAGAGGGAGAGAGAGAGAGAGAGAGAGAATGAGGAACTGAGGCAGAGAAACTGAGAGTCTAAGGAGGAAGGGAGGAGAGGAGAAGGAACTCAAAAAGCTAGAACCAGAGGAGGCTGTGTGCACAGAAAAGCTGGAATGCTGAATTGAGGGTAAGGCTTTATTTTATTTATGTATTTTAAAATATTTTATTTATTTATTCTTAGACAGAGGGGAAGAAGGGAAAATTGAACTGGTGAACACCCAACAGACTGAGCTATACCTAACCAACTGAGCTACACCAGTTAGGGTTAGAGTAAAGCTTTGAAAGTGCAAAAGGTTCATGAGTAGGAATAGGTGTGTAAAGGAGCTGGAGAGATGAGAAAAAAGAGTTTTAAGAAGGATTTCTGAGGGTTGTAAATTAGGTCTTCTTCCTTAAAATTTCTCAAGATTTCTACAATCATAGTAATGATTGCAATTACTTTTTAATTTATATTGGTGGGTACACAGTGTTTCTCTGAATAGAATAGCAAGTCAGGAATGAGTTACATAATCATTTTACAAGCATGTATCAAACACCTATTTTGTCATAAGGATACAAAGATAAGCAAGGTTCTTACCTTAGCTTTAGAATTAAGAATCTTATGATAGGTGTCTCCCTTCATACCTGGTTTGATAGCCAGAACTTTGCCCTTCTTGGCTCTGTGCCAGAAGTATGGACCTGTACCCAGTAGGAAAGAGAACAAGACGAATTCAAGGTTCTTGGCCTGGGAGGGGCGGACTATAACCCACAATGCCTGATGGAACTAAAAGCCAACTTATTTTAACCTGTCTATTTTACAAATAAGGAAACTGATGCCCAGAGGTGAAGTGGCTCACCCAGGGCCACGGTGCAGCAGGACCCCAACAGGGACTGGAGACACCTCACCATCTGTCTCCTCTCACAGTGGGGCTCTGTGGCATTACTGGGGTAAATCTGAGACAACTACAGAGAATCCCATCTCACTGATCCATAATTTCGAGTAGAGGGTATTGTCAGAGACTGTGATAGGAGCTGAATAGAAACTAGAAACCAGAGGACACTTACACATTGCCTAGATATAAATCATTCTCTCAGCTGGAGGCTGTGTAAAGGCCTCCTGGCTGCTCTCAAGTCCTGTCTCCCCTTGGATTTGGGGTTAGCACCCCCTGCATGCAGATGGAGGACTCTGGTCATTCAGTGTTACCCTTTGTTTAGGGGAGAGGAACAGAGAGCTAAAGAGGCTCTGCTCTTTCCTGGAGAATATTGTTTTTTCTTCCTCTCTCCACAACCTCATCAGTGGAGGCCTACTCATTGGTGATAAACTGACACTTGGGAAGATCACAGTTTCATCAGAGTGCAGTTCATTGTGGTAATTTATCAGCTGTGTGGGAAAGAAAGGACAGTCTGCTTGAGGTTCCACCCAAACGCTGCCTGCATGGCAGTGAAGCCAAGGAGGCTGGGCATCTGGACATGCCCCGCCTGGGCCATTGGACAATGGTGTTGCTTGTCCTGACACTTGCCTTACTTGTTCATTTGGCACATGGAAAGGAGGCATCCCGCTGAGTGATAGCGTGGTATGGACCAAGCCTGCCATCCTCCCATGGAGCAGCTCGATCGCTGGAATGCACTGTCCAAACAGAAGAAGAATTGGGTGGGGGCAGATTTCGTTGTCACCAATAAGTCCTCAGAGCTGTGGGTCTTCAAGGTCCCACAGCAGAACGGGGTAAGCCAGAACTTTCCCTTCGTTGCATTCTTTCACACGTACAGGGCCCAACCCTGTGCAGTGGCACCGTGACATGGGGCTGGCCCTGGCCTGTGGACACCCCACTGGGGTTCGGTGTAGATGGTTGTCATCCTAGCCTTTCTTACTCCTCTCCCCAAAATGCAGGCCATGCCCTGAATGGACTGTGTGATCTTGAGCAACTAAACTTCTCCTGCACTTGGTTACCCATGCATCACCTCAATTCAGAGTGTGGTTTGTGCCACCCTCTGGCCCCACTGCCTAACAGAATTCCTGGGGAGGTTTACTTAAAATATGTATTCTCAGATTCTCTGCCAAGCAATTGTGATTTTATGGTACTGGATGGGCCCAGATATCTAAATTTGTAACAAACTCCCAAGAAGACATTTTAATGCATATCGCTTCTCTAAATCCGTAGCATGTTGGTAAACTGAAATATTTCATTTAGTGCTAGATCATGTAATATATTGTCTTGATTTCTAATTATTTCACTCACATAATGCCAGTCTGCTTTGACTAGTGTGCATGCTCCATATGAGCCAGCACTTTATATATATATATATATATATATATATATATAAACTATATATATATAAACTTTTACAAAATCACCCTACAGGGGAAATTGATTAGAAAGTGTCTAGGGGAAACTTTCTACAGTGCCAGGAACATTAGATGTGTAGGTGACACTGACTTAATCATTTGCTAAAATTCTTTGAATTCTAACACAAAGATACTTGGGATTTCATTTTACAGTATCTAAGCTATCCTAAATTAAATCAATTCACATTAAAAAAACAACAACAGTGATTCAAAATTCCCCTATAGCAACACAAAGGCAGACAGCATAAATCAGAAATGCAAGCATAATTAGAAAATGTTATTCATATACACAGAGAACATTTTGCCCATTGCCAGACAGGAGGGGACTTAAGGGGCTCATGAAAAAAGTGAAGGGATTAAGAAGTACAGAATTTCACTTCCAGGCAAGATGGAGACATAGGTAGATACTCTTTGCTTCCTCACATAACCAAAAGAAGGACGATAAACAATTTTAAAAACAAAAAATAACCAGAACTGCCAGAATATTGAACTGTATGGAAGTCCAACAACCAAGGAGTTAAAGAAACATTTATCCAGACCAGCAGGAGGAGTGGAGACAGGCAGCTGGGGTAGAAAGGACTCGAGGCAAGGCCATTGCTGGAGGACCAGGAGAGTGAGAAGGTGGCTGATGGACCAGGTAGTCCCACATTCCGGTGCAGATAAACAGGGAGGAACAACCTGGGAGTGAGACAGACCATGCTACCCAGGGTTCCAGTATGGAAAACGAAAGTCTCAAAACCTCTGACTATAAAAAAATCTGTGGGGGACTTCTGGCCAAGATGGAGGCATAGGTAGACATATTGTGCCTCTTCACACAACCAAAAGAAGGCCAACAATTAAAAAAACAAAAAACAATCAGTACTGACAGAAAATTGAACTGTATGGAAGTCTGACAACCAAGGAGTTAAAGTAGACACATTCTTCCAGACCAGTAGGAGGGATGGAGTTGGGCAGCTAGTGCGAGAGGGCTCGTGGCAGGGCGGCTGGTGGACCCTGGGAGTGCAAAGCAGCAGCAGGCAGACCCAGGGAGGTGGCAGATTGTGGAGGATGCCACACACAAGGCAGCTGGCAGGCCAAGCGGTTCCCACATTCGTGCGTGGATAAACCAGGTGAAACTGGGGAGTGAGACAGACCAAGCAAACCAGGGCCCCAGTGCAGGGAAATACAGTCTCAAAACACTGATCAAAAACAGCTGTAGTGGTTGAGGTGCTGGGAGAAACACCCAGCTTCACAGGAGATTTTGTTGGAGAGACCCAGGATGAACATAAATCCACCCACATGGGAATCAGCACCAGAAGGGCCCAATTTGCTTGGCAGGAAGCAGGGGAAGTGAATGAAATCCAGCAGAGATAGGAGCAAGCACCACTGTTCCCTCTGGGACCCCTGCCCCACATTCAGAGTCACAACCCAGCCAATGGGTTGCCCCGCCCTGGTGAACACCTAAGGCTCTGACTGTCACTACGTAACAGGAGTGTCAAGACAAAAAAATGGCCCAAATGAAAGAATAGATCAAAGCTCCAGAAAAAATACAACTAAACAATGAAGAGATAGCGAACTTATCAGATGATCAGATGTACAGTTCAAAACACTGGTAATCAGGATGCTCACAGAATTGGTTGAATTTTGTCACAAATTAGATGAAAAAAATGAAGGCTACACTAAGTGAAATAAAGGAAAAATGTACAGGGAACCAATAGTGATGAGAAGGAAACTGGGACTCAAATCAATGGAGTGGACCAGAGGGAAGAAAGAAACAACCAAACAGAAAAAAAATGAAGAAACAAGAATTCAAAAAAAAAAAAAAATGAGGAGAGGCTTAGGAACCTCCAGGACACCTTTAAATGTTCCAACATCCAAATTATAGGGGTACCAGAAGGAGAAGAGGAAGAATAGCAAATGGAAAAGTTATTTGAATGAATAATAAAGGAGAACTTTCCCAATCTGGCAAAAGCAATAGACTTCCAGGAAGTCCAGGAAGCTCAGAGAGTCCCAAAGAAGTTGGACTCAAGGAGAAACACACTAAGGCACCTCATAATTACATTGCCCAAGATGAAAGATAAGGAGAGAATCTTAAAAGCAGCAAGACAATATGAGAGAGTTACCTACAAAGGAGTGCCCATGAGACTGTCAGCTGATTTCTCAAAAGAGACCTTACAGGCAAGAAGAGGCTGGAAAGAAATATTCCAAGTCATAAAAGGCAAGGACCTACATCCAAGATTGCTCTACCCAGCAAAGCTTTCATTTAGAATAGAAGGGCAGATAAAGTGCTTCTCAGATAAGGCCAAGTTAAAGGGGCTCATCATCACCAAGCCCTTGTTATATGAAATGTTAAAGGGACTTATCTAAGAAAAAGAAGATAAAAAACATGCAGAGTGAAATGACAGCAAACTCACAATAATTAACAACCACACCTAAAACAAAAACAAACTAAGCAAACAACTAGAACAGGAACAGAACCATAGAAATGGAGAACATATGGAGGGTTTTCAACAGGTCAGTGGGAAGGGGAGGGAGGGGGAAAAGGTACAGAGAATAAGTAACATAGATGATAGATAGAAAATAGTCAGGGGGAGGGTAAGAATAGTGTGGGAAATATAGAAGCCAAGAACTTACAAGTATGACACATGGACATGAACTAAAGGGGGGGAATGTGGGTGGGAGAGGGTGTGCAGGGTGGAGGAGAGTGAAGGGGGGAAATGGGACAACTGTAATAGCATAATCAATAAAATATATTTAATAAAATATGTGGGGGTTGGGGCCATGGGAGAAGCTCCCATCTTCACAGGAGAGTACATTGGAGAGACCCACAGGATCCTAGAATGTACACAAACCCACCCTCCTGGGACTCAGGAGAAGAAAGGACCAATTTTCTTGTGGGTAGTGGGGGAAGTGACTGAAAGGGCAAGACCAAGTAAGTGGCATTGTTCCCTCTCTGACCCTTCCTCCACATACAGCACCACAACGCAGCCAAATGTGTTTCCCTGCCCTGGCAAATACCTGAGGCTCTCCCTCTTTCAATGTAACTGGTACACCAAGACAAATAAATATGTCCCAGATGATAGAACAAATCAAAACTCCAGAAAATCAACTAAGTGACAAGGAAATAGCCAACCTATCAGAAGCAGAGTTCAAAACACTGGTAATCAGGATGCTCACAGAAATGGCTGAGTACAGATGTAAAATAAAGGAAGAAGTGAAGCTGTGCAAAGTAAAATAAAGAAAAATATACAGTGAAGGGAAGGGAACTGGGACTCAAATCAATGATTTGGAATAAAAGGAAGAAATAAATATCAACCAGAACAGAATTAAGAAACAAGAATTCAAAAAAGTGAGGAGAGGCTTAGGAATGTCTGGGACAAGTTTAAACATTCCAACATCTGAATCATAGGGGTGCCAGAAGGAGAGGAGGAAGAGCAAGAAATTGAAAACTTATTTGAAAAAACAATGAAGGAAAATTTCCCTGACTTGGTGAAGGAAATATACTTGCAAGTTCAGGAAGCTCAGAGAGTCCCAAAGAAGTTGGACCTAAGGAGGAACACACCAAGGCACATCATCATTACATTACCCAAGATGAAAGATAAGGAAAGAATCTTAAAAGCAGCAAGAGAAAAGGAGGCAGTTACCTACAAAGAAACTCTCATAATATTATCAGCTGATTTCTTAAAAGAAACCTTGCAGGCAAGAATGGGCTGAAAAGAAGTGTGTGAAGTCATGAAAGGCAAGGACTTCCATCCAAGATGACTCTATCCAGCAAAGCTGTCATTTAGAATGGAAGGGCAGATAAAGTGCTTCCCAGATAAGGTCAAGTTGAAGGAGTCCATCATCACCGAGCCCTTATATGAAATTTTAAAGGGACTTATCTAAGAAAAATAATATCAAAACTATGAACAGTAAAATAATAAGAAATTCACAACTATCAACAAGTGACCCTAAAAAACAAAAACAAAAACTAAGCAAACAACTGGAACAGGAACAGAATCACAGAAATGGAGATCACATAGAGGATTATCAGTGGGGAGGGGAGTAGGGAGAATGGGGGGAAAGGTACAGGGAACAAGAAGCATAACTGGTAGGTACAAAATAGAGGGAGGTTAAGAATAGTATAGGAAATGGAAAGAACTTGTATGTATGACCCATGGACATGAACTAAGTGGGGAATGCTGGAGAAAGGAGTGGTGTGGGGTGGAGGGGGATAAAGGGGAGAAATTGAGAAAAAAAAAAAAGAACAGATTGATAGTTACAAAATAGTCACAGGCATATGAAAGTATAGCATAAGGAATACAGTCAATAATATTGTAATAACTATGTGTAATGCCAGGTGGGTACTTGATATATCAAGGTGATTACCTAGTAAGTTATATAATGTCTAATCACTGGGTGATACATCTGAAAAACTATAATTAGAAAACAAAAATTATTTTAAAAATTCTGTCACTAACAATTTCTTTCTAAAATTAAGTGTTTCCTACCAATGGGAAGGCAAGCCAATCATAATTTTAGCAAGGGGAGGGGGGACTGCCGGTGACTTTGGAATAATTCAGGGAAGCCGTATGGAGGAGGAGTGTCTGTCTATCTATCCCTTCCTAGGCTTATGTCTGATCTGCAAACCTCTAGCACTTCCTCCCTGTGTGTCTACTGACACCATCACCAGAATAGTGCTTTGAAGATTGCCCCATCATCATTCCAGACATTTCTCTCAGGCTGTTTTCACAAATAAGACATGAATTTATTCATTCATTCCTTGAGCATCTGTGCATCAGGCCCTGGGCTGGGCACTGCAGTCACAGAAACGAATGAGAAGAAATTGGGACCAGCAAAGTGTATGCGCAATTTTATGGCAGGATGTGAACCATCATTAATCCATCACAGATTCTGTAAGCCTGTGACCCCAAAAGAAGAGCACGTTGCTTTGCAGTGGGGAATGGCTTCGAGAAAGGGGCTGCTTTTGGGGGTGGGCTCTGGAAAGAGAAATGGCACTATTTTTGCTGGGGTAAATGGTGCAAAAGGAGGTTTAGAAAAGGGGGAGGACCACGAATTGTCTAAGGAGTTTGTACTTTGTCCTAAAGCTGCAAGTCCTATTTTTTTAATTCATAAAAAAGTACAAGAGTGACAGGCTTTGTATGTCATTTCCCTTCCCTTTAACCTAAGGAAATGCACAGTAATTTCTATCATCCTTGTCCTGTTTGGGGTTGGACGCCACTCCCCTTCTAGTGATGAGGAAACCCAGAGGCACATCATGTGAACCTCAGGTTCTTCAAGTGCCCGCTGAATACAGAAACCCTTCTCTTTCATAATTATACCTGAGGCTCTTACATTTCTCACTGCTTTTAGTGATTTCTATACTGTCTTGTTAAATAACTGGTTCCACCAGCTGAAACATCAGTAGCAGTTCATCCATCCCAAGGTGGTTTGTCTTGTAACCTCAACCACACCAAAGGGAGCTGGGAGAAAGAACATTTCCAAATGTATAAAGTCAAGCCATCAAATAATTCATGTTTTCGACATTGTTAGGATGTATTCAGTTATGCAGTTCTTTTTTTTTTTAGATTTTATTTATTTATCTTTAGAGGGGAAGGAGGGGAGAGAGGGAGAGAAATATCAATGTATGGTTGCTTCTCATGTGTCCCTGGCCGAGAATTGGCCTGCAACCCAGGCATGTGCCCTGACTGGGAATCAAACCGCGATCCTTTGGTTCGCAGGCCTGCGCTCAATCCACTGAGCTACGCCATCCAGGTCAGTTATGCAGTTCTTTATTTGGAAGCTGATCCACTCATTTTAAACACGGTTGGGACAAGCCTGGAATTTTCCATTTTTCAGCCCAGGGAAGATGAGAAGTAACAGCTAAGTGGGAGGGAAAGAACGACTCATAGCAAGAAGGCCAGAAGGAAAATTCAACAGGCACAGCCGCCTGCAGCCACTGAGGAGGGTGATAAGTGGTCTCATACCTCTCCTTGGCCACAGGGGCATTTTGTCTGGTGGAGCACAAATGAAACAACCATTTTAATAGCCATCATGTAAAGGCTGCTCATGATTGCCGAACTGTGTTTCATAGGACAGGAACATGGGCAATGTGCTTCAGAAGAAATGTTATCGAAATGATGACAGCATAAAAATGTTGGTGATTCTGGGACAATATTTCAGTTGTCTGGAAATTTCATTTACAAGGAGCACATCAGTCTCCCATGGTACAAATGAATGAAACAGCTCTGTGTTTCAATTTACACTGAAATCGGTAGCAGTTAGATAATATAGCTGAAATGGTCTTTACCACTAACCTTGCAAATGGACTTGGAAACCTCTCCATTCCCACAGTCTCGGCTTTCCTCTGTGGATAACAAAGTACTTAGGAACGGCTCCTTTACCGCTTTTTACCCTAAGGATGAGTGGCGCTCACTGAAGCTGGCTCAGGAGTCTTTCTAACACTTGAGAGGAGACACCATTTCCTCCCTGCCCCTGAGGACTCCATTGGAAGTGGTTGCATTTCTGGGTTAGCATTCCAGGAGCACCTGTTCTCAAGTGAAGGCACTATTACAAATGAATTCCATATACATTAGCATCCTCTGAGAGTCTGCTGTGTCCATGGTAAATCCAGCTTTGAGTAGGGAGGTATTGGTGGAGTGTTTGATGGAGGTGAGGTTCTGATGCTTGAGGCTGGGCAAGGCTGAGATCCTTGGTTGGCAGCCCTGAAGCTTAAAATCCAGGGATGGGGTGAGTGGACTAAAAAAATTCTCTAGGAGCTATTGCTTAGTCCTCTGAAAACACTCTATGCTGGCAAAAAGCTCTCAAGTTCTATTCTTTCAATAATAGGCTATTCTCTACAATTTAAAAAATGCTCTAAAATATATCACCTTTCCCCACACATACTTCCCAGTGCTTTTAAAAACCTCTGCTTTCTTCTTGCTTTGGCTCCATTGGAAAAAACACATTGGGATGAATGGCAAATCCATGTTTCTGTTAATTCCATTGACAAAATGGAAGGCACTTCATGGCATAAATTGTGGTTTTTCTAAAGTCTTCAGCTAACAACATCAATAACAACAAATTAGCAAACTCAAAAGGGGAAAATAAAAGTGTTATTTTCCTTTTTACATGTTTACTAGCATCTTTCAAATTCTTTACATCTTGCCCCTCACAAATGGTTTGCTAGGTGAGGTTCAAACACTTGTGCTCCAGTTAGGGTTTGGGGTTATTGCTCAGCGCCGCCCCCTGTTTCCCTGACCTTCCTTTGAACAGAATCATTGCAGCTCAGCAGAGCACAGAGACATCTGCTCAGGCCATTTAGCATCTTCATACTTATCTTCCTTGACTACAGCACAAGGCTGGCATGCCTCTCCCCTGGGTGGTGTATGGCCAGGGACACAGTCTGTGAAAGCGCTCTTTAAAGTAGAATGCTCACATCATGTCAAGACAAGGTTCATTATCCAGGACAGTAATGAACTGCAACTCACAGGACTAGAACCTGCCCTTTCCACTCTTTGAGAAATTGTTAGAATTAACCTCCACACCAGAAAACTTGCAGAGACTGTCTGTGTGTTTTGGGGGTATAATGTCGAGTTCCATGCTTCTTACCACTTCATACAAAAGCGTCTCCCTTGAGAAATGGTGCTGTTGGAGTTACTGGATGTGGCCTGTTAGCTACTGAGATGGGGTATTGTCTGAAGCAAGAGTATGAAGAATATCAGGAAAATCCATTTGCATCTGCTCTTTACTTGAAATGTTTTCCACGTGTACTCATTCTGATTTTGGTGTATTTGTAAAAGGATGATGAAACAGCTGCTGGTGGGGATTCCTGAGGGCATTGTTGCAATCAGTCCCATTGTGTGAAAAGATATGGTCAGTCACACTTCTTGTCACTGTGCACATTTTTAGCTGCTAAAACATTTCCAGTGGAGGGGGTGGGCAAGAGACTGCACAGTGCCTGTGGTATGAATGCAACTATCCTGACATTTGCAACCTCAAGAGTCTGTGGATTTGGGTGGATCCATTATTTGCCTTTCACCTGTTTTGCCAAACTCCCAGTTGGCTGGTATTTCCACCTCCCTGTTGTCCACTGCAGTTGGGGATGTGTCTGGCTTTTCAGTGATTGGAACTAATGGTTAACTCTTGGGGGGAGGTCATTGTTTCATGTTAATAGCATTGCAGGGGGCTTTGAGATGCTTTGGTCTGATAAGACCTGAGGCTGTTCTCCTGGGGGCTCCCAGAGAATGGCACCCTGACCCCACACTGGGACAGACCTAGTAGTCCGGAGGAGGAAATGCTTTGCAGGGAGGGCAGAGAGCACCCTGTCCTCAGTCTGGCTTCCTGATCTAATGCCAGGAACTTTAAGCAGCCAAAAACCTTTAGGCGATGAGGTTCAGGTTTCACTTAGAGCTGTCCTATTTGTCAAAAATAAGCAGCCTGTTCACATATATCTTGGACCACCCTTCTGGGCTGCCTGAGGACACCTTGCAACCTGTTGTGCAACCTTTTTTGTGGAGAGTTATGGGAAGAACAATTTGAGGAAGATGTCCAAAGTCAGTAAGCTGAAACTGTTTTGAGAGTTCTTTCAGGGCAGATGTCGCATGGACTCTGGGAGGCAGGGAGAGGGGTTAAGGGATCAAAGGGAGAGAACGATGCGGTCAAGGAAAAGGTCTAAGTTGGGAGAGAGAAATCCCCCAACTTTGCCCTTGAGCAGCGAGCACCTTAGCACAGGGACAGCACCCAGGCCCGCGGAACCCTGCTGGGGCTTAAGGACATGCTTCCCTCTGACTATGGCTATCACAAATAGTCCAAGTGAGGCAAACGGGGCTGAACTGGAAGCTTGGTGCTCTGAGTGTGCATGTCACTTTGGATATACAGCAAAGGTCTTTGGTTAATTTCAACATTTCTCAGCCTTCAATATTAATATAAAACCATCAAACTGGTGAAAAGCATTAGTATGAAATGCTGCCCCCTGCCCCCACCTTTCCATGGCCTAAGCCCCAGATTTTGCACCTCTGTCTACCCTCCTGGTCAACTCTTCCTCCTGTCTATAATTGCTCAGGGACTGTCTTTTCACCTATTTCAGCAATCCTGACCCCCCCAGACAAAGCCTGCTCACTAGCAAAGATCCTAAAGCAAGACCATTCACACTAACAAGGCCAATATGTTACCCCTTCCAATAATAGTGGCATAATTATTATCCTCATTAGGGAACAAAATCTCTGAAAAGAAAATCATATCTAACTATAAACTTTTTAAAAAAGATTTTATTTATTTATTTTTAGAGAGAGGGGAAGGGAGGGAGAAACATCAATGTGTGGTTGCCTCTCACATGGCCTCCACTGGGGACCTGGCCCACAACCCAGGTATGTGCCCTGACTCGAATCCAACCTGCAACACTTTGGTTTGCAGCCTGCACTCAATCCACTGAGCTACACCAGCCAGGGCCTCTAACTATAAACTTCTGAGAGAAATGGAACAGCACTTAGTGAGTGCCTACTATGTCCCAGGGATCATGCTGTGCCACAATCTGATTTAATCTTCAAAAACATTCTCCAAGGAGATAGTTTTATATCTGTTTACCCAAGGAGGAAAATGACAGTGACCTCTTTAAAGCTACACAATGGTTTGGCTTCAAATGGCCTCAGACTTCATCGTTAGACCCCTGGTTCATCAGAATCCAGGGTTACGTGGAGGTATCCCAGAGCTCCTCCCAGGAAGCTGAGCAAACGAGGAGAGTCTAGGCCTTTCTTCTTAGCTTCCCCAGAGCAGTGCCATTTGCATACATTTTGAATATTTGACTTCAGAAAAGCTTCTATATTAAGAGTTCAACTAAAATGAATTTTTAAAAGATCTTCTTTGGAAAGGGAATCTTCTGGAGGGATTTAAGTAGGAGCAAAACATGGGCATATTCACCTTTTAAATGATCAGCCTGGGCTGTGTGGAGAATGGATGGAGCTGCAAAACAACTCTCCAGGGGAGAGGCACAGAAGACCTGAACTCAATTGGGGCAAGAGGAGAGATGTGAGAAATGCCAAGGCCAGGCTCCCAGTGACTCCAGGCACTGTCTCAGCATCATTGGGGAAATTGTGAGAAATGCACATTCTCAGGCCCCCACTCTAGATCTTCTGGCCCAGAATCCCAATTTTTACAAGATTCCCCCAGGTGATCCACATGCCCTCTGAAATTTCAGCAGCTCTGTCTAGGACTGCTTGACTGGCAGTGTGGGATGAAGAAAGCCTATTCACTGAGTGTGGCCCCGTGTTTAGACGTCACAAAATAGGCAAGGCCTTTCAGAAGAGTGCTTCTCCCTCAACAGCTCCCTCAATGCGTGGTTATGGCAAGGGCGTTCTGGTGCCATGACATCTAAAGGAGCTGGTGATGATGGTATTGATGTCCTACTTCAGGCATATCATGAGAAGGCAGAGTCTTTTGAAAAAGACAATAATGCTGGGAAAAGTAGAAGACAGCAGGAAATACGAGATGAATGGTTTCCACACACACAAAAAAGCCATGGGCACGAGTCTATAGGAGCTGAGCGGAGCTTTTGAGGACAAGATATTGGGACATCACTCATTTACAGGGTTCCAGGAGTCAGACCTGACTCAGTGGCAGGTAACATACATTTGATTTTTTATTATACTCTCCTTTTCTCTGTTGGAACAGATTTTATCAAGCACCCAGGACCATTTTCTATGACTTTGGGTGTCCTACAGATTTGGTCCATTATAAACCTCATACACCTAGGCTAATTTTGACTTTTTTTTATTAGTTGCTTTCTTGTCTAATGTTTCTTTCCCTCAGGGCTTGCTAATTTAAGCTATAATGCTGACGGCAAATGATACTCAGATATTTTACTTTTTTAAAGAAACACTTCAGTATTAACAGAACCTTAATTCAAAGTTATTACAGATGAGAGTATTTCAAGCATCAAGTTAATGAGGAAACACTTGGGGGCAGGGGGTCTTTATGATCCCGTAAAGTAGACAACATCATCTGTTGCTCTTTCTTGCACTCCTGAACTTCTTGATCTGAAAGTACTATGTTCACTCATGCCTAAATTGCTACACCCTAGTTCCCCTGCAGTCGCCAGACTGAGCTAGGTGCCCCCACCTGTGTGGTCTCCTCGGGCATACTTCCATCACAGTGTGCTATCACACTACACTCTAATTGTTGATTTACGTGTCCCTCCCACGCTTGATTCTGAGTCTTTTTATCTTGATACCCTCAAAGCATAACAGAGCACCTAGCTCATACCTGAGGCACAATAAATATTTGTTAAATGAGTCAATGAAAGAATGTGTGACTGTGGATGAGGCTGGTTTGGGGGGTAGGATAGGTTTGGGGAGGCAGCACGATAGTGCACTGAGCAGTAGGAGTGCATTTAGCAGTAGAGAATTAGAACCCACGAACTTCTAGACTTAGGCTGCGATCAGGGAGCTAGTCTGTATTCTGATGTGGGTGTTGAATATCTCTGAATTACAGTACTCTTAATACCCCAATGTGCCCTTCTGGCGAGTGTGAGCTACAACATTCCTCCCCACCTGAAATTTATGGACAAGCATTAAAATCTGCTGCTCAGTGGTTTTTCTTGACGAAATTACCATACCACTGACTGTAAACTGGGTTTGGTCACTTATTTTTACTTTTATGTGTGCTTTATTATTAGTTGAAGGGATAATTTTAATGTGCCTTTGCTTGTTGAACAGTTAAGAGCTCAAGGAACA
The DNA here is from genome assembly GCA_004027735.1 of Carollia perspicillata. Classification (NCBI taxonomy): domain Eukaryota; kingdom Metazoa; phylum Chordata; class Mammalia; order Chiroptera; family Phyllostomidae; genus Carollia; species Carollia perspicillata. Next base: position 44,504 of record PVKM010005003.1, read on the forward strand.
ATAGACTTGCCTTTAGCACAAGTCCACTCTACCAGCACTGTTTGCAGAGGGATTCCCGCTGGGCTTAAGAAATGATGCCCTTTCACACAGTCCAACCACCCCAAACAAATTCCGTGGCAGTACAAGGGATGTCAAGAATACCAAAGGAGAAAATACTTCTGTTGTAGTTTGAAGCTCAAAGGATACATTCCTCCCCACCTTTATTTCAATAATCTCTCTACAGAAAGAGGAAACAAAGATCCCTAGGAACAAAGAGTAATAGAGTATGTGTGTACATGAACACCACATGTGTTTTTTTGTTTGTTCATTTTTGTTGTTCTTCTCAATAATCCTTTGTTGTTGCAAACACAGACTATAATTTATCTTGATTGGCAAGCTGGCCTTGTGATTTATCTTTTATTTCTTCTCTTCTAACGATCCTCTGTACAGCCTACTGATGAACCTTTTCTTGCCCTTTACCCTATATAACACACCCCTGAAATTCCGTTTTTGCTCTTTGTACTCCAAACTCACACAGTGGCCATCTCTTTTCTTTAATTAAGCTCTTTGTTTTCCCACAGCTCCACTTAATGTATAACATTATTACTGTATTAATGTATAACACTATTACTGTATGGTTATATGTGGTTACACATTGGTCTTTTCTGGTGGTTACTGCATGTGTATTATATAAACATATTGAGAGTCATAACTTTAAAAAAAAACCTCAAAATTTATTTTCAGCCTTTTCTTTGCCATTGCATGGGAACACTGCTTGGTTTACCAGAAACCACAAGTGAGTCATTCGTATCAATCAAGATCATGCTTCTTGCTCTCCAGTACAAGGACCATAGCCTACCCCTCTCTCAACATAGGAGAGAAATGCCCTAATGTCATGCTCTGATTATCAGAATTTAATATCATGCACATGGCCAAGACCAAAGTGATCTGAACATGAACGGAGGCCTTGGAAGTAATGTTCACTGAAAGGAGGGAGGCCCAAGGACCCACTTTGTGTCTTTCACAATGTTCCTTAGAGACAATTCCAACTTTATATTACTTTTTGTTAAGATTTTTATTTATTTATTTTAGACAGAGGGAAAGGGAGTCAAACTGGCCACCTTTTGGTTTGTAAGCCAGTGCTCAATTCACTGAGCTACATCAGCCAGGGCTATTTATTTTTAGAAAGAGGGGAAGGGAGGGAAAAAGAAAGGGAGAGAAACATCATTGTGTTCTTGCCTCTCACACAACCTCAAAAGGGGACCCGGCCTGCAACCCAGGCGTGTGCCCTGACTGGGAATTGAACAGATGACACTTTGGTTAACAGGCCAGCACTCAGTCCACTGAGACACACCAGGCAGGGCTAGTTATATTACTTTTCATTTAAGAAACTTCACTGGGTTTCTCCAGCATCTGCTATAGTTTTTATGCTGATTCTCACAACAATATTGTTTCAACTAACAATTTTTGACCAACTGGAATCTAAGATTGACTTACACAAGGCCAAATAGGCCTGCAATGACTAATATTTTTTCAAGTTTCTTTGTTCATGTCTTGAGTTAAATTTATGTCTAGGTTAAGACTAATAATCTATTGTGAACCTGGGTTACCACTACCATTTAATCAATGTAGTTGATCCAAAGATCTTTCAACACAAAAGTGGGTGCCTGGCTATGGTGTATACTCACAGCAAGGCAACAACACTTAACTTCATTATGTGCTCCATTTACTATGGAGAAGACAAAAAATGAAACAGTATGGCCAAATTGAAAAAAATACATTAACATATCTTAGTGACAATAGAAGATTTTTCTTTTTCAACATCTGCAAAATGGGCACAAATATATCATATTGGGAATCCTCCATTTCATAAAAAAAACATATGGGCAACACTTTGCATTTAAATTCCCACAGTGCAAAAGAGCATTATTCCTTGCTTCACCTTGATTATTTTTTCCCTCCCCCCCCAGCTTTTTTTTGTATGTGTCTGTTTTGCTTTTTGCTGTCTGGAAGATGACAAATTGTATAGTTCAGTGACATAAATTACCTGAACAACTGACTGGAAAAATTCCTGGCAGAACTTCTTTTCACCTAACTCCTATGTTTCCTTCTTTGCTGCTGTGAGAACATGATGTACCCTCAGGAGCCTGGTGAGTCCTGGTTGGGCTGTATTATTTTCACATCCAGGGTCAGCTGTTTACTCCAGAGGTAGTGTGTACTCTCGTACTCTGTCTAAAAATGGTCATACCAGACCTCATTATTGCTCCCTCAGCCCTGCTATTTTGCCTCTAGTAATGTTCAGCATTTGATGATTTAGAGAACAGAGACCACCAGTTGTATACCTGGAGAATTACAAAATGAATGCTGTTCATGGCACGTAAGGATTTCATAAATTCCAGCCTATGATCAGTTCCCACCCCGAAGAATGTGTTCTGATTGTATCTATCTTTTCTGGCATGTCCACAGATAAGATATAAACAGAGTTATTAATCATCTGGCCCCTTTTAAAGAGACACAATCATCCTACTGCCTAGTTTTTGGTATTACTAAGGTCTGACGGGCAGCTGTGGGAGATTCTAGTGTTTTCCTTTAGTGGCTCTGAGTCACGGGTGCTCAAATGTTTGCAGACTGAGGCTCAGGCAAACCTCTCAGCTGCAGAGGCTCCTTTCACCTGACCAGAAAATGGTGGCCTCACCAGTTTCTCCAGGTTCATCCCTAATTGTCTCTTCCATACTTCTCCTGGAGGGCATACATATAAATACATTGGCTATGCCTAGGAGATAATAAGTGTGGGTAAAATAGTCTCTATTGTTTCAGAGTAGTATTCCAGGGTAGGGAATGGAGTAGGATCACCCACTTCTTCTCTGTGGTCCAGTCATTTCAAATGTGAGTTTGGTGTTGTCCAAATACCAGACAAAAAACATGCCCAACACCAAACGGAACAGTAAGTTAAAACCATCAGTTTCTCCCCCAGGTGGCCACCCTGTCCTGACTTCCCCATTTCTCTAATACCAGTATCCCAGGTGTGATTTCGAACACCTGATCCCCTTCACCTTCTAAAGCCTTGGGACAATTCTTAGGTGCATGTCTTTGTTTGTGATCACTACTACTAACCATCCAACATAAGGTTCATATCTGAATTGTGGAAGCAGCTCCTAATCATTTTATTTGCCTTTAACCTTTTTCTCTGCCCTCCATGTAGTCGTCAGAACAAGCTTCTGCAAATGCTGTTTGCAGTATATCCACTGGCACAATACAAATGCCAGCCTATTTTTACTTGGGCCCTCCATCAATTGGCTTTATTTTTACTTCTCTTCCTTCTCTCTTATTCCTCCCCAACATGTCTTTTATTTTCAATCAGAAAATGTGCTTATACTTCACAAAACTGGTTAGATGTTTGCTCTTTAGGCTTTGCTCAAATCTTTCCCCTAATCTGGCATAATCTCTTCCCTATTCTCTCTGTATCTCTCAAGACCTGACCTCCTCATCCAGGAAATCACTCTAGTTAAGCTCCCACTCTGATGATTCTTCACTCTGCTTCCACTGGTCCCTGTGAGTTTTCAGTCTACTGAAGCTTGAGTAAATGTTAAATAACTTTGCACTGATGAGATTTGTTTTATAATTACTCACAAAACACTTCCAGTATATTTGGACTGTACCTTAACCAAACTTCCCTCAACCCATTGACATCATAGAAACTTTCTGAAGTTGGAACATGTTGCTTTTTATGCCTTCTCCCCACCTCAATATCATGTATCTATCCAGTGTTCATTCAACAAATGTTCATAAGTACATAAGGGCTGCATATACATGAAAGAGGGAGACAGACCACTCCTTGCTCTCAAGAGCCAGTGTAGAGTAGGCTAATAGACTTAATATCCTTGGGAAATAAAGAGAAAATTAAGCACATTTTTATCAAAGGAATAAGAAAGATATGTGTGATAGCTTCACAAATAGTGGCAAAAGAAATGGGAGAATTACATTCAATTTTATGTTTTATGATGCAACAATACAATTAGAAAATAATATGATAAATATCGGAGACAGGGCACCTGCCAGATTGTGTATACCTACTATGTCCTCCCAAAATAGTAGGACCAGTTTTCAAAGGGGCTCAGAATGTTCTTCATTTTGATCTGGGTAAGTGTATACATAAAAATTAATCAAACTGTAAAAATATACCTCAATAAAAAGGTTATTTTAATTAGAAAGAAAAATGGTAAGAAAGAAAGCAAAGTGTAATGAAGTCTTGGCTTTGAGCATGTTCATAGGCTTAGAAATTCCAAGGATCAACTCTCCACACATCTCTAGGACTTAGGCTGGAGATGTTTTTATGTGAGCATAAAGCCATCTAATGGACTCTTGACTCTCCTAGGCACATACACCTTGGGGTGACTATGCAGTGCATAGAATGCTGAGGGATTGCTAAAAAGCCTAAAGATCATGCAGTGGTTCTGGACTCTAGGTGTGCATTAGAATACCTGGGGCATTCTAAAGAAACACCAGAGCCTGGACCTCACCCTCAGATACTCTCATTTAGTTGGTCTGTGATGGGGCCCTGTACCACTATTTTTTAAAAAGTGTCCCAGGTGTTTTTAGTGTGCAATGAGAATTAAGACTCCCTAGTGAGGCCTCTGCCCTCTTTATAGGTTAAAACAGAGATTTTTAACCAGTGTTCTGCAATAATTTTAAAACATGTAATACCTAACTAGTTAATCAGGGGCACTGACCTTTTTCCCCTTAGATTGTCAAATTGAAAAATGACAACAGGCCACACAACAACAGCTGTTCAATATGAATGAGTCAAAATTATACCTTTTTATTGTCAGATCAGCAAAAAAAAAAAAACATTTTTTTGGTGTGCTGTAGAACTTTAGAGATTTATGTGTGCTGTGAGATGAAGAAAGTTGAAAATCACTGGGTTAAGGTAATGTAATTTCACAAAGTTAAAGTGACTGGCCTGAGGTAGTGCCTCGGGGTGCCCTTCTCAATTGTGGGGAGCACATGGAGCATACCCCTGCCTGGGAAGGGCTGCTGGCTTTCCGTTACAAAGGAGCAAATGGTCAGAGCCAGGAATTAAATACAAGTGTTTTGATCCCTAACCTCTAGTTTGTTCCACTCCATCTCCCTCAAATGGAGATATCGTTATTGGCAAGAGCTTTTGAAA